>CM042381.1:23477391-23607391 GCA_023634145.1 Thymallus thymallus
TGTCTGCATGACACATAATCCATCTGACATGATACCTGCTCATTACAACCACACACACACACACACACACACACAAACACTCTCACACACACGTACTGGTCATTACAGACAGGAGATTGTGAGACAAGGAAAACTAGAAAGACAAACACAAAAACCATCAAAAGAAACAGCTGCAGTGTGTGTGTGTGTGTGTGTCTTCTGAGGTAAACAGGGAGGAACAGAGCTGTAGGGTGAATGTGGTGTCATTCCAGCATTCATCTCTTTTCTTAGTCCTTCTCTTTACAGCTGGGGGATCCACCCATGTCCTCTTACAACATCTGGGAACAATCCGGCATGTTAACACACGTTCACACTCTGTCTCAGCCCCACCCAGCCCCTCTACAGGGGTACAGACTTGGTGCCCCCACCCAGACCCTCTACAGGGGTACAGACTTGGTGCCCCCACCCAGACCCTCTACAGGGGTACAGACTTGGTGCCCCCACCCAGCCCCTCTACAGGGGTACAGACTTGGTGCCCCCACCCAGCTCCTCTACAGGGGTACAGACCTGGTGCCCCCACCCAGCCCCTCTACAGGGGTACAGACTTGGTGCCCCCACCCAGACCCTCTACAGGGGTACAGACTTGGTGCCCCCACCCAGCCCCTCTACAGGGGTACAGACCTGGTGCCCCCACCCAGCCCCTCTACAGAGGTACAGACTTGGTGCCCCCACCCAGCCCCTCTACAGGGGTACAGACTTGGTGCCCCCACCCAGCTCCTCTACAGGGGTACAGACTTGGTGCCCCCACCCAGCCCCTCTACAGGGGTACAGACTTGGTTCCCCCACCCAGCCCCTCTACAGGGGTACAGACTTGGTGCCCCACCCAGCCCCTCTACAGGGGTACAGACTTGGTTTCCCAGCCAGTGATGAGATCAATAACAACTCCAAGTAAAAGTGTCATGATTAACTTGTTTGTGTTCTACTTTAGAACACATCATCTAAAAAAATTAAGTCTGCCATTTACTGGTCACAAACTGGATGTTTTGATTAGTCATAATGACTCATTTCATTCCAGAAGAGTTCCAATCTGAACCTCTGCAGAACTATGGCAAGACTCATGACTAGGGCCAGGAGTTTGCCTGGTCAGGTCACATGTTCAGGTCACATGGTCATGTCACATGGTCAGGTCACATGGTCAGGAAAGCCTTGTGGAACTAGACGATACCTGAGTGTTTCCATAACAGCAGTAGGTCTGGTGTGAAGAGAAGAGAAGACAAGAGCGGAAGGAAAGAGGGGAAACCCATCATGAACTGGTCAACTGACTTTCCTGGAGACACTCCAGATATCGTGCTTATACCCTCTCCCTTCCTCTCTCCCTTCCTCTCTCCTTTTCACTCTCCCTTTCTCTTCCATCTCCCTTCCTCTCTCTCTCTCCCCCTCTCCCTTTCTCTCTCCCTTCCTCTCTCCCTCTCCTTTCTCTCTCTCTCTCCCTCCCTTCCTCTCTCCCTCTCCCTTTCTCTCTCTCTCCCTCTCCCTCCCTTCCTTCCTCTCTCCCTCTCCTTTCACTCTCCTTTCCCTTCCTCTCTCCCTTTCACTCTCCCTTTCTCTCTCCCTCTCCCTTCCTCTCTCCTTCTCCCTTTCTCCTCTCCCTCCCTCCCTCTCCCTTCCTCTCTCCCTTCATCTCTCCCTTTCCTTCCTCTCTCCCTTTCCCTTCCTCTCCTTCCTCTCTCCCTCCCTCTCTCTCCCTCTCCATTTATATTTCCCTCTCCCTTTCTCTCTCTCTCTCTCTCTCTCCCTCCCTTTGTCTCACTCTCCCTTTATTTCTCTCTCCCTTTCTCGCTCTCTCTCTCTCTCCCTCCCTTTGTCTCACTCTCCCTTTATTTCTCTCTGTCTCTCTCTCTCTCTGACCATAAAACCATGTCAAACTATGGATATAAACGTAATGACCTATCATGCCTGTTTGAATGTGTGTGTGTATGTGTGTGTGTCTATGTATGCATGTACACTATATATACAACCTTCAAATTAGTGGATTCTACTATTTCAACCATACCCATTGTTGACAGGTGTATAAAATCGAGCACAAAGCCATGCAATCTCCATAGACAAACATTGGCAGTAGAATGGCCTTACTGAAGATCTCAACGTGGCACCGTCATAGGATGCCAACTTTCCAACAAGTCAGTTTGTCAAATTTCTGCCCTTCGAGAGCTGCCCCGGTCAGCTGTACGTGCTGTTATTGTGAAGTGGAAACATCTAGGAGCAACAACGGCTCAGCTGCGAAGTGGTAGGCCACACAAGCTCACAGAACGGGACCGCTGAGTGCTGAAGCGCGTAAAAATTGTCTTTCCTAAGTTGCAACACTCACCACCGAGTTCAAAAATTTCTCTGGAAGCACAAGAACTGTTCGTAGAGAGCTTAATGAAATGGGTTTCCATGGCCGAGCAGCAGCACACAAGCCTAAGATCACCATGCACAATGCCAAGCGTCGGCTGGAGAGGTGTAAAGCTCGCCACCATTGGACTCTGGAGCAGTGGAAACGCATTCTCTGGAGTGTTGAATCACACTTCACCATCTGGCAGTCCGAATTACAAATCTGGTGCCAACTGTTGAGGAAGGCCCTTTCCTGTTTCTGCATGACAATGGCCCCATGCACAAAGAGAGGTCCATACAGAAATGATTTGTCGAGATCGGTGTGGAAGAACATGACTGGCCTGCACAGAGCCCTGACCTCAACCACATCGAACATCTTTGGGATGAATTGTAACGCTGACTGCGAGCCAGGCCTAATCACCCAACATCAGTGCCCACCTCACTAATGCTCTTGTGGCTGAATGGAAGCGAGTCCCTTGAGCAATGTTCTAACATCTAGTGGAAAGCCTTGCCAGAAGGGTGGCGGCAGTTATAGCAGCAAAGGTGGGACCAACTCCATATGAATGCCCATGATTTTGGAATGAGATGTTCGACGAGCATTATGTACTGTGTGTATGTGCGTGCATGTGTGAGTGCATGTGTACATGTGTTCCTCAGCTGGTTGAGTTCTAAGCCCAGTATCAGGGTGGGGCAGTCTCTAGGGACAGACACAAATGCACAGTGTAGTTATCTGCAGAGGTTTGCAGTGAGGTGGAACACTGACTAATAGGAGAAAGTCGCCAGGTTTTCAGACTAAAGAACTGAACTCAGCTGACTCAGCTGTATCATCTATCTGACATCCTCATACAGACTGGTTGACTGTTGTGTTGCGTTGCATTGCATTGTGTTGCGCTGTGCTTCGTCATGTTGTGTTGTATTATGTTATGGTCTAGTCTCTCAGCAGCAGCTATCTATCCTGTGATGACTAGACAGCGACAGCGTCACACACAGCGTTGTGTGTCATTGTCTCTCGGCTACAGATACTGTGCTCTACAGGAACCCTAAACACAGCACGTGATTACATCTCCGATGTAATCCCCAAATAAAGAATTCTAATGTGAAACCCTGGGAGAATACATGGATCCAGCCACATATACAGGAAAGTCATTAGTTTAATAGATATTCATCAGGGCCACATAGAAAAACACAGAGAAACAATGTTGTCTCTGAATCATGTCTACTGGTTACCTAATGTGATAACATCATGGTAGGTAGGTAGGTAGGTAGGTAGGACATTTCTTCGTCAAGCAGCTACGAAAAAACACAGGGCAGGTGCAAAATGCCAGAACGAAAATACACAAAAGACAAATACACGATCATGATACAAAGTATAAAATACAAGACGTCTGGAGTGCAAAAAGCTATAAAAAGATATTGCATAGTATGGGTGAATGGCTGAATATGTACACTATACATTGTTACAGAGTGTTAGGTGAAGAAAAAAAAGTATACAAATTTTGCAAGTTGAGTATTTAAATAAGGAGTATTTGCATGGTTAACTACACTATACAGGTCGATGGCAGAGAAATACTTAAATATCTAAATGTGTGTATGATATAAGTGAGGGTAATAATAGTTTACTTAATATACAGTCTGGTTAAATGAACAGGTAAGTGAATATTTGCATGGTTAAATTAACTGTACAGGTAAATAGCTTAAATAGCTAAATGTGTGTATGATATAATTTAGGGTAATAATAGTAATTCCCTTAAAATACAGTCCTTAGTGCAGGGTTTAATTACAGATAAATGCATGTATTGCACATTCAATATACTAAAAGCAATGAAAAAAGATACAACTGACAAGATACTAATCCTGAGTGAATGAGTGATTACAGGCCAGAGTTACTCACGGATGGATGCACAATGGTTAAACTAGGTCCAAACACCCCAAACAGTTCCAGGTCTATGTTGCTGACGGCATGGTACCCCGGTGAGGCATTAAATAGTCTAATAGCCTCCGGCAGGAAGGACCTCCTGTAGCGCTCTCTGGAACACCGTGGTAGGATCAGTCTGTGACTGAAGGTGCTCCTCTGCGTCATAACCATGGCATGCAGAGGGTGGGTGACGTTGTCCATGATGGCCAGCAGTTTGGCCAGGATCAGTCTCTCCGCCACCTCCACTAGAGTGTCAAGGCTAATCCCCAGAACAGAGCTAGCCTTCCTGATCATCTTATTTACCCGAGAAGCATCACCAGCCTTTATGTTGGCGCCCCAGCACACCACTGCAAAAAAGATGGCACTGGCCACCACAGACTGGTAGAAGGTATGCAGTAGTTTACTGCACACGTTGAAGGAAAGTAAAGTCGGCTCTGGCCCTTTTTGTACAGGGTCCCGGTGTTACCAGCCCTTTCCAGCCTGTTGTCCATATGGACTCCCAGGAACTTATATGACCCAACCATTTCCATATCCATCCTTTGTATAGGGACTACAGTCAGTTGGGCCTTGGTTCTCCTGAAGTCTGTGTATGTGCGTGCGCAGGGTGTGTGGCATGTGCAGTAGGAAGTCGTACCCTGGGGAGGTGGTGGAATACGGCCAAGGAAACACCAGAGGAAGTAACATAACCTCACATAGCTGCGTATCCCATACTTTCTGCCTCTACTACTGAATAGGGTTGCAAAATTCCGGTAACGTTCCCAAAATTCCCAGATTTAGCAGAAATCCCGGTTGAAAGATTCCCGGGATCAGGAGGGAATAAGCAGGTAATACAGAATCGTCCGTCCAGGATTTCTGGAAAACCAGGGAATTTTTGGAAAGTATTTTACCAGTATTTTGCATCACACCTGCTCAAACTAAAACGACCACAATAGTTTTCACACACAGGTTTCTCTTAGCTAATTCCAGTTAGCATGTGAATACTGCAAAAAAATAAACAAGAAAGCCTTGGCAACACACACGTGTAGCGTTTACTTCCCACTCAGACACACGCACATGGAAGCACGTATGCACGTTCAAAACATACACACACACACAGAAACACACAAACATACTGTACATGGACACACACTGATTCGGTAAACATAACTTTCATTACATCTGTGTCAAATAGACCCAGTTAGGAGAGAAGAGTGAAGATGGAGGAAAGCTTCCAAAGAGCTGACTTTCCCGTCACACACACACACACACACACACACACAGAACCCACACACACACAGAACCATACACACACACAGAACCCCCCCCCACACACACACACACACAGAACCCACACACACACAGAACAAACACACACATTGTACCCTGTGTCAGCTCTACCACAGCAGAGAGAGGACCAAATCATTTCAGATAAACAGAGAGTTTCTCCCCAGAACCAAATCTATTCTGTCAGTTATCAGTAATCCTGAAGAAAAGTAGCAGAGGCAATGAGGCCATTTCAAAGTAAAGTGTGTGAGGAGGACAGCAATTAGTGTTCCGCTGTTAAACTAAATATTATCTTTACAAGGTCACACCATCGCTAGAGACAGAGAACGGCGTACGTCTTGCATCTCCTCCTCTGTGTGCGTGTGTGCAAGCTTGTGTGTGTGCGTGTTTTCTGTTTACTTTTGTGTCATTAATATCAAGAAAAGCTTCTGAAGTCGAAAAGCGTCTTGCTTTCAATATCATTATTTTTATTTGCAATACTAATGGCACAAAAGTAACTCCATATTTTTCACCAGAGTTCAGAGCACCTCAGGAGGCTGGTGGGGGCAACCAACAGCAAACATCCAATAGGCCAGGACATTTTCCAGAGCTCAGTTTTTTAGCAGATGTGGAAAATAACCGTCATTCAGGAACACAAGCGTGACAGGCGCAGCGTTCAACAACAAACCATGTTCTGGACAATAAAACAGACTGTTATGTATGAAGCAGATATGTCACGCTATCAACACTGTCAGCTGTCCTCATTCTGAAGTAAGAAAGTGTCAATTCTGACCGACAGACAGACAAGAGGTATAAATGAGTACTGTGAACCTACCTCTCTCACACTGTGCCCCTGTGAAGCCGTAGGTACAAACACAGCGGTTAGGAGCCACACACCGTCCTCCATTCTGACAACCTGTCTCACACACCGCTGCATGGGAGAGAGAAAGACATAAATACACCAGAGATCTCAGGATCGGACCTATAGTGTTTATACAGTGTTTACATGGTGGTTGAATACTGGTTGTATAGTGGTTGTGTAGGGTTTGTGTCACGAGTTGGTGGAATGAGAGACCAAGGCGCAGCGCAGTAATAGTTTGACATTTGAATTATACTATGTATAACACAACTCAATGACAAACTAATTCACAGAACAAGGAATACAACAAACGTGCCACACAGAATGACCCACCACTTCGAGACCAAGCGGCGCAATGCGGAGGAGAGAGAAGCCCGAAAGCAGCCCCAAGATTTTTTTGGGGGGGGGGCTATGGGGGTGGTCTGGTGGCGAGGTCGAGGCGCTAGTACCACTCTCCATGAGCGAGGTGCCGAGGCCGGAGTATAAGGGGGAGCGAAGTGCCGTGAGGAGGTGAGCGTGGGTGAATGCAATGGGGGAGAATGGAGGGAGTTAAGGGAGTGGTTCAGGCGAGGTTGGGAGGAGTGTGTGAGTCAGAGGAAGGAGCTGGAGTTAGTGGGGCCCAAAGTGAGCATCCCCAATCCGGGTCCGGTCTTCGGCTCTACTCCCATGCCAGAGCAGTCCGCTCCACCGGTGCCCAGTGTGGGTCCGGTCGTAAGCTCCACTCCCATGTCAGAGCAGTCCGCTCCACCGGTGCCCAGTCCGGGTCCGGCCGTCTGTTCCGCTCCAGTGCCTGAGCAGTCCGCTCCACCGGCTCCACGCACCCGACTTCCGGTGCGCCTCCCAAGTCCGGGTCCGGCCGTCTGCTCCGCTCCTGAGCCAGAGCAGTCCGCTCTACCGGTGCCCAGTCCGGGTCCGGCCATCTGCTCCGCTCCAGTGCCAGAGCAGTCCGCTCCACCGGTGCCCAGTCCGGGTCCGGCCGTCTGCTCCGCTCCAGTGCCAGTGCAGTCCGCTCCACCGGGTTCCAGTCCGGGCACGGTTATTTGCCCCGCTCCATGGCCGGAGCTGTTTGTCCCACCGGTGCCCAGTCCGGGTCCGGCCGTCTGTTCCGCTCCAGTGCCTGAGCAGTCCGCTCCACCGGCTCCACGCACCCGACTTCCGGTGCGCCTCCCAAGTCCGGGTCCGGCCGTCTGCTCCGCTCCTGAGCCAGAGCAGTCCGCTCTACCGGTGCCCAGTCCGGGTCCGGCCATCTGCTCCGCTCCAGTGCCAGAGCAGTCCGCTCCACCGGTGCCCAGTCCGGGTCCGGCCGTCTGCTCCGCTCCAGTGCCAGTGCAGTCCGCTCCACCGGGTTCCAGTCCGGGCACGGTTATTTGCCCCGCTCCATGGCCGGAGCTGTTTGTCCCACCGGTGCCCAGTCCGGGTCCGGCCGTCTGTTCCGCTCCAGTGCCTGAGCAGTCCGCTCCACCGGCTCCACGCACCCGACTTCCGGTGCGCCTCCCAAGTCCGGGTCCGGCCGTCTGCTCCGCTCCTGAGCCAGAGCAGTCCGCTCTACCGGTGCCCAGTCCGGGTCCGGCCATCTGCTCCGCTCCCGTGCCAGAGCAGTCCGCTCCACCGGTGCCCAGTCCGGGTCCGGCCGTCTGCTCCGCTCCAGTGCCAGAGCAGTCCGCTCCACCGGTTCCCAGTCCGGGCACGGTTATTTGCCCCGCTCCATGGCCGGAGCCGTTTGTCCCACTGGTGCCCAGTCCGGGCCCGGTTATTGGCCCCGCTCCATGGCCGGAGCCGTCTACCCCACCGGTGCCTGGTCCGGGCCCGGTTATTTTCCCCGCTCCATGGCCGGAGCCGTTTGTCCCACCGGTGCCCAGTCCGGGCCCGGTTATTTGCCCCGCTCCATGGCCGGAGCTGTTTGTCCCACCGGTGCTCGGTCCGGCCCCGGTAATAAGGAGAGAGCATGGCAGGAAGCAGTCTACTTCGCCGGGGCCGGAACCGCCACCGAAGAACTAATCTTCCCTCCCAAACCCTCCCCCCAGGTATTTGTGTTTTTGGTTGGCTTACGGGAGTCCGCGCCTTTGGGGGGGGGTACTGTCAGGCTCTGGCCATAGAGAAGCCTATTGCTTCTCTATATAGCCATGGTCAGAGTCTGACAGATCTATAATTTATTTTCTATGTGGGGGTTTATATATATGTTTATAGGTCCCACATCCTAGGTGTGGGTCATTATCATCAGGTCACTGTTTAAGTAAGTGTGTTACGTTTTTCTATACCGTGTTTTGGTTTGTTAGTTCGTCATCTTGGAATTTGTGAAAGTAAATAAATGTCGAACTATGATTGCGCCGCGCCTTGGTCTCTCTTTCCACCAACACGTGACAGGTTGTGTAATTGTTGTGTAGTGGTTGTGTAGTGGTTGTAAAGTGGTCATATAGTGGTTGTATAGTGTGTATATAGTAGTTGTGTGTATATAGCGGTTCTTACGTTGACCACAGTGGTTTCCCACATATCCTTTCTGACACTGGCAGTGGTCCTCAGCACAGCTCCCACCGTTCATACAGCGAATGTTACAGTTTTGGACTAGTGGGGGGGTGGAGAGAGAGAGAGAGAGAGAGAGAGAGAGAGAGAGAGAGAGGGGAGAAAAAAGAGAGAGCGAGCGAGAGAGAGAGAGAGAGAGAGAGAGAGAGAGAGAGAGAGAACGAGAGAGAGAGAGAGAGAGCGATAAAAAAGGGAGCGTGGGGGGGTGGGTTGTTAGTCAGTATACAAAATCCATACACCAACATACAGTTCCACACCAGAGACACCCCCCCCCCCCCACACACACACACCAGGTTAGGCTTACAACAAACACAGAGAGGGCTACACTTTCAGTACAAACGCACCGAAATTCCCTCCGAATTGTGTTTATCATAAATCCCATTCAGATATAATATTCGCTCAAATTGATGGTGTGAAAACAGATGAGCACATGGCCCAACACTGCTCTGAGCTGCTCTGCTCAGCGCTGCAACAAGGATTAGTAGATGTTGACTATGGAATCCATCCAACACACACACCCATTCTGCCCTGAGACTGAACAATCAGCTTTCACAGTTCAGCTGCTATTCAAGGGAGAGAGGCATGGCAACGTAGATCAATTATTTATGAGCTCTGTGCTGTATTGTATTGTGGGTTGTTTTTGGATCGTTATGTTGAGTTTCAGGGGAGTGTCGTTGCATATTTTTCATTCTGTGTAGCTAGTCTTTTCAGTAGGCAAGAAACAGGAGAAAACGTTTTGAAACTACCTGAACCTGTCCAATAAGAAAGGCTAATTTTAATTTATCTGTTTCAAAGTTGCTACGGTGTGCCCTACTGAACACCACCCTGCTGCCAGCACACGCACTCTAACACGACCAAGAGGGAGGGAGAACCCTGAAACAGGATATGACATCATCCAATAGTCATGGTAGAAACCACAAAACAATCTGGACTGTCACTGCCAAAACAGCCTTCCTCTCTCCCTCCCTCCCACCCTCCCTCCCTCTCCTCCCTCCATCCCTCCATCAGCCCTAACAGCCCAGCCTTGCAGCTCTCTAACTCTGTAGCTCTGTAACTCTGAATCTCAGTTCTCCAGAGAAGGAAACAGATCAGATTTCTGCGTCTGAGTTCTCTGTTTCACACCTCTCAACACCAGACATTGTTTATGCTGCCCTGCGGGAAAAACTTTACAAATATGACGGTTCCCATGTTGCAGACGTCAGTGGTGTAACAGTGGATCTCTCTGTTACATCCACAGAGGATAGTTGGAAGGAAGCAGAAGGACAGGGTGTGGTGGACCTAGTGTTGGCTAACTGGGTCCAATAATTTTCATATATGTATCTATAATATCTATTATCTGTTTCATGTTGAAGTCCTTGTTAGTAATGGCAGTGAAATACTTTTCAAATGGAAGAATGGAAACCAGGCTAAAGTAAGGTGGTGATAGGACTAGAGTCGGGTGTGGGTGTGGTGTGGTGGGCCTGGGGATAAGGCTGTTCCTTCCAAAACACAGTTCACATCTATCTGGTTCATACAGTGAAACTAAGGACTGGATTCAATCAGTAGCGCCGAAGATCAACATTATAGCATGATTGAAATTTAAAGGCAATGTTTCCGCTTTTGACTGCATTCACGGTAAATGCTCTATATTTCATCTCAATCAAAAGATCTTCAGCGCTATGGATTGAATCCAGCCCAAAAGCTTTTAAAGACATAGTCCCTGTAAAGCAGTGTTCTATCTGAATGTGTTGAGATACGATTGATATACACTGTTATACATAATTATTTCTGCTCTGGTGTTGGTTTGACAGTACCTGACTTGGATCCACAAGAAGGAGCGATGGATCCGGTAGGACACGTACACATGTTGGGTCTGGAGCAGAAACCGTCTCCACACGAGCTCCGACAGATGGCTGCAGAGGGCCAGAGAGACAACACATGTCAGTGCAACACACACACACACCTCATAACCCTTCATTCACTCACTGTATAGTTGAACATCTCAGCTAACCAAAAGAGAGACCTCATCAGGAGCTTTCATTTGAAACATAAAACTCCTGTTGGCCAAATATGGCTGTTCTGTTGCTGAGCCCTCATCATGGCTGGGCTGTTGTGTATTACTGTAATACTGGAGCCCCAGCTGGGGTATATTACTGTAATACTGGATCCCCGATGGGGTATATTACTGTAATACTGGAGCCCATCTGGGGTATATTACTGTAATACTAGAGCCCATCTGGGGTATATTACTGTAATACTGGAGCCCAGCTGGGGTATATTACTGTAATACTGGAGCCCATCTGGCAGGACTGCTGCCAGACACCCCCCCCCCCCCCTATCGGCTAGCGCTCCTGTTACCACAGCAACCCCACCCCCCTCACCGCCCCCAGCCCAGTCAGGTAGAGGGAGGCAGGGAGCATGGGGAGAGTGATCCAGTGTCCCAGGAACACTGCTAAACAATGTCATTAGAGGAAGGCAGGCAGGCAACGGGCAGGTAGCCAGGCTGCAATCACACAGAGTAGATTGCAGCTTCATTGTTTCACTACGCAAACAATTCAAGTTTACTTTAACCCTGGCCTCAACCTAACAGCATTCATGTTGTTCCCACATACATAAGTAGCATACGGACTAGGGTCATTGGTAGCTTGAGGGTTAAACACCTTCAGTCCAGTACGTCTTGTACATTTTGATTTCCAGTCTTATCAGAGTATGACTGGATAGCTAAGTATTAATGAGTTAGTTATCTCAGAGCCATGCTGTGTCTGGCTAAGCTAATTGGACAAACAGCGCTAGCTGCCCACAGAGAGAGCTGGGCCGCCTCCCTACTGCACCACAGGGCATTGTGGGCCGGAACCACAGTGTTCTGGAACAGGACTGGGTCGGACCCTAACTTACCTACACAGGCATACTCCTGTAAGACATACAGTACACCCTGTCTTACCTATACAGGCATATTACTATAAGACATACAGTACACCCTTTCTTACCTATACAGGCATATTACTATAAAACATACAGTACACCCTATCTTACCTACATAGGCATATTACTATAAGACATACAGTACACCCTATCTTACCTATACAGGCATATTACTATAAAACATACAGTACACCCTATCTTACCTACATAGGCATATTACTATAAGACATACAGTACACCATAACTTACCTACACAGGCATATTACTATAACACACGCAGTACACCATAACTTACCTACACAGGCATATTACTATAACACATGCACAATAGATATGTTAGGCTTCCCATGAACACATTTGCCCACATACATCAACTACAAACAGTAGAGAACAAATTGTAATATACTGTACCATTGGGTTTTGAGTTAGAAAACCATGGAGATAAGAGACAGTAGATAGAAAAAAGAGATAGAGACTCACGGACGATGCACTGGTTGCCCGCGGTCAGAGTCTTCCATCCTGGACAGCAGTAGGCGTTGAAACGAGAGCCACACACATTGGGCCTGCAGGAGAGGAGAGAAAGACACACAACATCACTGGTTAAACACTTTCTGGAGATCACACACTGACACTTCATTCTACAACCATGGTCCTGCCTGGAGACTCCTTGCCTGTGGTACACATTTTTGTTTAACTTGGGTCAAATGTTTTGGGTAGCCTTCCACAAGCTTCCCACAATAAGTTGGGTGAATTTTGGCCCATTCCTCCTGACAGAACTGGTGTAACTGAGTCAGGTTTGTAGGCCTCCTTGCTCTCACACGCTTTTTCAGTTCTGCCCGCAAATTTTCTATAGAATTGTGATGGCCACTCAAATTCCAATTCCTTTCCTTCCTCATGATGCCATCTATTTTGTGAAGTGCACCAGTCCCTCCTGCAGCAAAGCACCCCCAGAACATGATGCTGCCACCCCCGTGCTTCACGGTTGGGATGGTGTTCTTTGGCTTGCAAGCGTTCTCCTTTTTCCTCCAAACATAACAATGGTCATTATGGCCAAACAGTTCTATTTTTGTTTCATCAGACCAAAAGTACGATCTTTGTCCCCATGTGCAGTTGCAAACCGTAGACTGGCTTTTTTATGGCGGTTTTGGAGCAGTGGCTTCTTCCTTGCTGAGCGGCCTTTCAGGTTATGTCGATATAGGACTCGTTTTACTGTGGATATAGATACTTTTGTACCTTTTTCCTCCAGCATCTTCACAAGGTCCTTTGCTGTTGTTCTGGGATTGATTTGCACTTTTCGCACCAAAGTACGTTCTTCTCTAGGAGACAGAACGCGTCTCCTTCCTGAGCGGTATGACGGCTGCATGGTCCCATGGTGTTTATACTTGCGTACTATTGTTTGTACAGATGAACGTGGTACCTTCAGGTGTTTGGAAATTGCTCCCAAGGATGAACCAGACTTGTGGAGGTCTACCATTTTTTTCCTGAGGTCTTGGCTGATTTCTTTTGATTTTCCCATGATGTCGAGCAAAGAAGCACTGAGTTTGAAAGTAGGTCTTGAAATACATCCACAGGTACACCTCCAATTGACTCAAATTATGTCAATTAGCCTATCAGAAGCTTCTAAAGCCATGACATCATTTTCTGGAATTATCCAAGCTGTTTAAAGGCACAGTCAACTTAGTGTATGTAAACTTCTGACCCATTGGAATTGTGATATAGTGAATTATACGTGAAATAATCTGTCTGTAAACAATTGTTGGAAGAATTACTTGTGTCATGCACAAAGTAGATGTCCTAACCGACTTGCCAAAACTATAGCTTGTTCAACTGTAAGTCCTGAATGGAAGGAAGCTTGGCCCCAGTAGTCATGGGATCAATGTTATTGTGAACAAGGCAACAGTAAACATGTAATTCCCCATGAAAATCGGGCCAGTGCTGTCTGAGATTTTACGTCTGACGAACATACCAACATTCCAACATACGAACGTACTAACAGACGGATGGAGGGGACCCAGGACAGAGCCAATGAGCTGAACCAATTTTTTAACAGGTCCAATACTGTCCCTGTACATCTCCCCTCCAGCTCCCCAGGCCACACACCCTCAAGGCTGTCCCACCCCCACTTTGCTCACAACATCTCTGTTGAGACAATCAGTGACCCCCTTCCCACCTCCGCCCCCGCTCCCTCTGGACTGATCTGCAACACCTCCCTTCCCCCCACCTCTAGACTGATCCTCAACACCCCCTTCCCCCCATCTCCCCACCTGGGCTGGCTTTCACCACCAACCAAGTGAATAGAGAGCTGGAGAGACTACATCAGTGGAAAGCGGCGGGCCCTGATGGCATCAGGCCAAGGGTGCTTAGGGTCTGTGCTGACCAACTGTGTGGAATACTCCAGCGAACGCTTCAACCTTAGCCTGAGCCTGGAAAGGGTACATATGCCCTGTGTTTTTTCTTAGCTGCTTGACGAATAAATTTCCCCTTCGGGATCAATAAAGTATCTATCTATCTATCTATCTATCTATCTATCTATCTATCTATCTATCTATCTATCTATCTATCTATCTATCTATCTATCTATCTATCTATCTATCTATCTATCTATCTATCTATCTATCTATCAAAAATAGATTGGTTGTTGTGTAATAGATAGAAAGGTTTCACACAGCATAGCACACTTTCAGATTGTGCCTGTTGTAACCACAGACTGTTTAGTACACAACACTGTGCCTGGGCTACATCTAGTGACTGTAATGCCAGCGGGGAAACAGCATAACCTAGTGGCCTGAATTCTGAACTGCAGAACCTGATCTGTCACAGTTTATAGAGTCACTTTGCCTGTATGGAGAGCGGTTCTGATTAATTAACTCAGAATAAACACACTTCAAACAAGCACAGCTTGTGAGCCCTGGCGATTAGGCATTGATCTATCTATGACCAGTATCAGCTGTCTACAGTCATCATGCACACACACACACACACAGGTACAAGCACACACACACAAACACATAGATACACACAAGCTCACACGCGCACACACACACACAGACATGCACACACACACATCACCTCTCAAGCAGTGACCCACTGTGTACAGCTGCTGATGTGCTTTAGAAAGCAGGGTGTGGTGCTTCTCCGTCTCTCTCTCTCTCTCTCTCTCTCTCCCCATCCCTCCCTCCCTCTCGTTCTCCATCCAGCAGGCATTCCGACAGCCCCACACTGCCAATGGTCTCCTTTGTTTGGATATAATTTATTATTGCAGCCGACAGGAATGTGATATTCTTGCCAGTATTTAATTACTAAACTTTCCTCCTAACTTCCTATCACAGAGAATCCCACCTGTTGGGGTCCAGCGACGGCATTTTCCACAAAGTAAAAACTGAAAATGTTAAACTCTCCTGTGACCTTGTCTTCAGTAATGACCACTGACCAGTAGACCACAGCAGTAGCCCTACAGAGATAGCAAAGACCTGACCAGTAGATCACAGCAGTAGGCCTACCTAGGTAGTAATGACCTGACTAGTAGACCACTGCAGTAGGCCTACAGAGGTAGTAATGACCTGACCAGTAGACCACTGCAGTAGGCCTACAGTTAATGACCTGACCAGTAGACCACTGCAGTAGGCCTACAGTTAATGACCTGACCAGTAGACCACAGCAGTAGGCTTACAGAGGTATTAATGACCTGACTAGTAGACCACAGCAGTAGGCCTACAGAGGTAGTAATGACCTGACTAGTAGACCATTGCAGTAGGCCTACAGAGGTAGTAATGACCTGACCAGTAGACCATTGCAGTAGGCCTACAGAGGTAGTAATGACCTGACTAGTAGACCACAGCAGTAGGCCTACAGAGGTAGTAATGACCTGACTAGTAGACCACAGCAGTAGGCTTACAGTTAATGACCTGACTAGTAGACCATAGCAGTAGGCCTACAGAGGTAGTAATGACCTGACCAGTAGACCACAGCAGTTTGACAGGTTGCCACAACAGACAATACAATAAGCATAACAATACTATATAATATTGTAGATGATTGATTGAGTAAGCAACTAACTTCTCCCCCATCAATACAGTGTGATATATAATGTAGTACTACATGCATGGCACTGTGACAGGTTAACTACCTACAGAACACGTTTAAAAACGTATAGATTGACTATAATTATGTATAGGCTATACAATGTGATTATAACGCAGACAGTTACTAACTTAATTAGACTATGCCTACAATATGTAAAGTAAGTTAAGGTGATGGTGACTGTCTCATAAGGGATAAGTGATAGTAGATAGAGCCATTGCCTACCCTTTGAGGACGTCTGTCCCTCCTCCCCTCCGCTTGGCACGGCTGGCTCTGGGCTGGGTCGGAGTATGTCTGGCCGGCTCGCTGTCTACCGTTAATAACGGCAAAGACACCAGCTCTCCTTCGGTAAGTCTAGCTTCTCCTCCGGTTCCCCCAGCCTGCCCAGCCCCAGCTCCAGCCTCAGCCCCACCAGGCTCCGTCCACAGCGACAGGACAGCCACCAGACCCACGGCCAGCCTCACCCGCCACCCACGACACATTGCTACAGGCCTGTTGCTCTTTCACAAGTTCACAATAACTCCACTTATTGTTCAAAAAACTGTTGTCTTTTTCGGTTTTAAGTAGTGCTTCTCCTAAATCCAACGGGGGTTCGGGGAAATAGTCCCGAGTCAAGCTGCAAAAGAATAATGAGACTGTTTTTCAGAAAGGCGCAGAAAACTGTGGAGCGCAGAATATGCTGCAATTTGGGGAAAATAATCGGGCTATGATACTTTTCTATAGTCACTACTACGTCTGCACGGAATACTTATCTGGCAGATTCTGATAAATAATACAAATAGTCCAATAAGAACATAAGTGGTACGTAAGTTTGTTTTAATTAAAATCAAAAAGCATTGTGCAATTGCGCAGGAGAAAATGCCTACCTTCTCTCCACAGCTGGAGATAGTCGTCAAAGCAAACTAGGCGAAGTATCCCACGTACTTGCTGTTCCGGAATAAAAACTACAAGAAAGGGAGAATAATCAAGGAAAACAACCTCCTGTGACACAAGCAAACTGTTAATAGTCTAGCATTGTGTTCTTTCTTTATTAATCCGACACATCAGAGATTATTATGATGTCTTGATTCTGTATGGAGTGATCAGAGGCGTTGAGACATTTTACAGTATAGGTGGAGAGAGGCGTTGAGACATTCTACAGTAGCGGTGGAGAAGATACAAGTATTCTTCCCTCTTTCCTTCTCTCCTGCTCTCTTTCTCTCCCTCTATATCACTCAGCCGAGCTCACTCTCTCCCCATCCCTGCCCTCCTCAACTTTCCCCAAAACGTTTTTGTCTTCTCGCGATACATAAATTACACTCAAACAAGGGTCCAGACCCACTACTGTTACCGTTACAAACACACACTTAATGTTTTAGCACATAGCAAAAACCTACAGAGAGAGACTGAGATGTCTGTTGGTATAATGTGAAGAGTAAAGACACCTATTTTGTTTTCAGCAGGGAAGATAGGCCTACAGTGGGGAGAACAAGTATTTGATACACTGCCGATTTTGCAGGTTTCCCCACTTACAAAGCATGTAGAAGTCTGTAATTTGTATCATAGGTACTCTTCAACTGTGAGTGACGGAATCTAAAACAAAAAATCCAGAAAATCACATTGTATGGTTTTTAAGTAATTAATTTGCATTTTATTGCATGACATAAGTATTTGATACATTTTTTTTATTTTTATTTCACCTTTATTTAACCAGGTAGGTCAGTTGAGAACAAGTTCTCATTTGCAACTGCGACCTGGCCAAGACAAAGCAAAGCAGTGCGACAAAAACAACACAGAGTTACACAGTAAACAAACATAGTCAAAAAAGCATCAGAAAAGCAGAACTTAATATTTGGTACAGAAACCTTTGTTTGCAATTACAGAGATCATATGTTTCCTGTAGTTCTTGACCAGGTTTGCACACACTGCAGCAGGGATTTTGGCCCACTCCTCCATACAGATCCTTCAGGTTTAGGGGCTGTCGCTGGGCAATACGGACTTTCAGCTCCCTCCAAAGATTTTCTATTGGGTTCAGGTCTGGAGACTGGCTAGGCCACTCCAGGACCTTGAGATGGTTCTTACGGAGCCACTCCTTAATTGCCCTGGCTGTGTGTTTCGGGTCGTTGTCATGCTGGAAGACCCAGCCACGACCCATCTTCAATGCTCTTACTGAGGGAAGGAGGTTGTTGGCCAAGATCTCGCGATACATGGCCCCATCCATCCTCCCCTCAATACAGTGCAGTCATCCTGTCCCCTTTGCAGAAAAGCATCCCCAAAGAATGATGTTTCCACCTCCATGCTTCACGGTTGGGATGGTGTTCTTGGGGTTGTACTCATCCTTCTTCTTCCTCCAAACACGGCGAGTGGAGTTTAGACCAAAAAGCTCTATTTTTGTCTTATCAGACCACATGACCTTCTCCCATTCCTCCTCTGGATCATCCAGATGGTCATTGGCAAACTTCAGACGGGCCTGGACATGCGCTGGCTTGAGCAGGGGGACCTTGCGTGCGCTGCAGGATTTTAATCCATGACGGCGTAGTGTGTTACTAATGGTTTTCTTTGAGCCTGTGGTCCCAGCTCTCTTCAGGTCATTGACCAGGTCCTGCCGTGTAGTTCTGGGCTGATCCCTCACCTTCCTCATGATCATTGATGCCCCACGAGGTGAGATCTTGCATGGTGCCCCAGACCGAGGGAGATTGACCGTCATCTTGAACTTCTTCCATTTTCTAATAATTGCGCCAACAGTTGTTGCCTTCTCACCAAGCTGCTTGCCTATTGTCCTGTAGCCCATCCCAGCCTTGTGCAGGTCTACAATTTTATCCCTGATGTCCTTACACCGCTCTCTGGTCTTGGCCATTGTGGAGAGGTTGGAGTCTGTTTGATTGAGTGTGTGGACAGGTGTCTTTTATACAGGTAACAAGTTCAAACAGGTGCAGTTAATACAGGTAATCAATGGAGAACAGGAGGGCTTCTTAAAGAAAAACTAACAGGTCTGTGAGAGCCGGAATTCTTACTGGTTGGTAGGTGATCAAATACTTATGTCATGCAATAAAATGCTAATTAATTATTTAAAAATCATACAATGTGATTTTCTGGATTTTTGATTCCGTCTCTCACAGTTGAAGTGTAACTATGATAAAAATTACAGACCTCTACATGCTTTGTAAGTAGGAAAACCTGCAAAATCGGCAGTGTATCAAATACTTGTTCTCCCCACTGTATGTGATTGTGATAAATGAGCAATGAGCAAAACTCATCCATGATATTTACAGCACAGTGTCACCAGGACAAGCCTAATCAGTGAAACACAGACTTTAAATTTTAAGTAATTACCATTTATGTTACATAGTCTGTCCACAAGAGATTAGGGTAAGCTTTACACAATATTGAGTAGAACCACAGAAGACAATTTTTATAAACAGTGTGGAGGTGGAAGATGGTCATGTAAGGACACTAGTTGTGTCTTAGAGCGGGTTGAAAAACATTTGGAACTGATTGGAACAAACGGGACCTTTTGGAATGTGTTGATGATATCACTGTACTCTTTAATTAAACATCCCAACATCTCAGCAACCCAACCCACACGTCTCTCTCTCTCTCTCTCTCTCTCTCTCTCTCTCTCTCTCTCTCTCTCTCTCTCTCTCTCTCTCTCTCTCTCTCTCTCTCTTTTTCTGGAATGAAGTGTATCAGGGAAGGTAAAAGCCTTTGTGTGTGTGCGTGTGTGCGTGTGTGCCCGTGCGTACATGCGTACATGTGTTCTGTAGGAGAGAGGGATGGTTATCCAACCTCTGGTGGTTGTGGTATTAAAACTAATCATACACAGACTCAGTGTTCCCATAATGTTGGGAAATCAGACCAGAGAGCAGAGCATGCTAGGGACACAACTTCCTCCTTCCATCCATCCCTCCCTCTCTCCTTCACTCCCTCTCTTCCACCGTCACTTCCTCTCTCCCTCCTTCCCGTTCTCCCTCTCCTGATCCCAACCTCCCTACCACCATCCCTCGTTCCATCTCTCTATCTGTGTTGAGGAGAGTGGCCCATGCTACGTTTCTAAACATGGGAATGGGTTGTTTTGAAAGTGTGTAAGAGAGAGCAACAGCCGGGTGGAGTTAGAGTTGGAATTGGAGTAGAGGGCTCAGTCAAGCAGCAGAGTAGAGATCTCCTGTAGTGTAGCTGAGTGAGGGGTTGTGGAGGGTGGGAGAGCAGGGGGGAAGGTATGAGGGGCCGAGAAAAGAGGAGCCATGGAGAGCTGCTCTCAGATGAAGAGAACAGCTAGTGAACACACAGGTCTGCCATCGAGCACTACACACCACCCATCTCTCACCCAGTCCAGCCACTGTAAGACTACCCGTGACTCGGCCCCATCACAAGGAGAGGAGACAATAGGTTTCACTCCAGAAAGTTGTCCTCTCCCCTGTCCTCTCACTCTGAGACAACTAGATGAGCAACAGCTCCACCTAGTTTCTGCCATGTTGCTTTCACATACAGTCTAAACATGTATTTAAAATATTAGCATTTGATCTCAAATCATCATTATTAATATGTGGCAATAGTGGGTCAAATGTTTTGTATTCTTCATCTGCTGAGGACTACAGTAGAATGAACAACAACAAAATGGAGGCAGCATATTCCTGGAATTAAACACAGCCCTGGACTCTAATTTCTTACGGGAACTCCAACGATAATCACCCTGCAGTGTAATGTAGTGTGTGTGTGTATGTGTGTGTGTGTGTGTGTGTGTGTGTTCCTACATCATTAGTGCAGCTCTGAGCTCTTGGCCAACACACAGCCGTCTTTACTGAATGACTGACTGTAAAGGATATGAATACAAAAGTGACATCTTTCATAAACAAACAGACTTCAGGGGTCAGTTGTTTACTTGGCTACAGTCGTGTTCCCCAACTCACCCTATCCCCCGCTGGCACTAAACTATCCCATCATTTTCTCTCTCTTCCTCTCTCTCTGTTTCTCTCCCTTTCTCCCATTCTCTCTCTTCCTCTATCCCTCACTCTGTCCCACCCTATCTCTCTCCCTGTCCCTCTTTATCGCTCTCCTTCTGTCTCACTCTCTTCCCCCTCTCGTTCCCCTCTCTCTCTCTCTTTCCCCCCCCCTCTCTCTCTCTCTTCCCCCCCCCTCTCTCTCTCTCCGTTTTCCCCTCTCTCTCTCTCTCTTTCCCCCCCCCCTCTCTCTCTCTCCCTCTTCCCCTCTCTCTCTCTCTCTCTCTCTCTCTCTCTCTCTCTCTCTCTCCCTCTTCCCCTCTCTCTCTCTCTCTCTCTCTCTCAATTAAATTCAATTAAATTCACTTTATTGGGATGACGCAACAATGTACATATTGCCAAAGTATCATACATCAAATAACTTTTATTTTTTTATTTTGTTATTTTTTATAATTACATCAGAGAACAAAATAACAAAATAGGGGAAAAAAAGGCATTAAATATGTCATATTAAATCTGTCATGTCAAATATGTCTCTCTCTCTCTCTCTCTCTCTCTCGCTCTCTCTCTCTCTCACTGTCTCTCTCAGACAGCAGTAACTGTATAGGGAGTGATTAGTATTTATGCCCCAGACAGAAGTAGCTGCAGATAGACTTTCTCACACTGTGTGTTGTCTTTGGCACCACAGGCCTCGCTTCATTTCTTTTTGTCTTCTGCTGCAGAGCCTGAGAGAGACAATATTAATGTAAAATATGTCTAGAAAACGAGATGAAGAAGAGATGGTTTTATTCCCTGTAAATTGTTCAGAGTTTAGAGTTTATTCTGTTGTCATGAGAAAAATAATGGAATTCTGATTAACTTCCTCCCTTCTTATAGTTGGGACTCAACCTTGTAGTGTGTGTGTGTGTGTGTGTGTGTGTATGTGTGTGTGTGTGATCTGACCATCTTAGACATGGAAAAAGTCCTCTATGACTTTACCCCCCAGTGGCACACCAAAAATATTGTCTAGAAACACACACAAACACATTTTAAACACATTTTAAATGAATCCACCAATCAAATTTACAAAAAAAGGATCCAAACATTTCAATGGTCCCTGTATGCATGGCACTCCAGTGTACAGAAAGCACCTCCTTCTCCAAATAGCTAGGCTGCACACGACAGCTGAAACAGAGCTATACCTAGCCAATTTGTTTGCTCTAGTTTTTGTCAGGCCCACAATCTGGAGGCCACGCACTGAGTGGTCAGCACAGTCGAGAGCAGCGAGTTTCCCCTGCAGCCTCAAGCCAGTCCAGTGTTGCAGTAGCTGCATCCGTCTGATACCAAGGAGTGTTGTCCTGGATGTAGGATGAGATGTTCCATCCATAACAACACAGCGATCTGCCACAAATGCATCAGAGGCAGTCACTGACTCAGTTTGTATATCAGTCCGTGTCCACCTGAGCTCCACTCCAGTCCGATTGCACAGGTCATTGAGGTCCGGCCAGTCTGACCAGACTCCAAAGCCTGCAGCACGAGTGTTTAATTTTCCATTGGACTTCCTCCTAAAACCCAGGAAGTTGTCCTCAGTGTCCCTGGCCAATGGAACCTTCCTCCTCCGTAGGTCCAGAAGGAGGAAGACTCTGGCTAACTCCTTAACTGTCACATCGTCACAGCATGTTCTGATACTGATAACCACTCTGATATTGATAAACACTCTGATACTGATAACCACTCTGATACTGATAAACACTCTGATATTGATAAACACTCTGATACTGATAAACACTCTGATACTGATAAACACGTTTAGACCACGTCCGGGGGGTGTAGTATGTTGTGAACACGTCATGCTGTGCGTCCAAGTTATGTTTACATACAGGCACCCGGTCTGTGTGTGTACATGCGTGCGAGTGTCTGTGCGTGTTCGTGTGTGTGTTTTTGTATGTGTGTGCGTGTATTCGTGTGTGTGTGCTCTGTGAACAAGTAGTAACAGAAGTGAGAGAGTCCTGGTTAGAGATCCAAGAGACAAGGAATAGCATAATTTAGCCAAAGAACGAGGGAATGAAAGAAGAATGGAGAGAGAGAAAGAAAGAGAGACATTCAAAGATTAGTTTTGTTATTTGAAGTTTACCTCCAGAAATATTTGTCTCCCACCCACTCTGTCTGTCTGTCTGCCCTCGATCTGGCTCGGGAAGCCCCTACCCACTCATCTCTCACACACACTCGCAGGCACGAATACACACACACACCAAAACATTTCACAGGAAGTTCCCAAAGCCTTGCAGTAGACAAAGTGGAGTGAATAACTGAACCCTAAAAAAAATCTCTCTCTCTCTCTCTCTCTATTCAATGGCTTTATTGACATGGGAAACATATCTTAACATTGCCAAATCAAGTGAATAGATAATAAACAAAAGTGAAATGAACAATAAAAAATGTACTATAAACATTACACTCACAAAAGCTCCAAAAGCATAAAGACATTTCAAATGTCATATTATCACTATATACAGTGTTATAATGATGTGCAAATAGTTAAAGTACAAAAAGGAAAATAAATAAACATTTAACAAATATACACAGTTGAAGTCGGAAGTTTACATACACTTTTGTTGAAGTCATTAAAACTCATTTTTCAATCACTCCACAGATTTCATGTTAACAAACTATAGTTTTGTCAAGTCGGTTAGGACATCTACTTTATGCATGACACAAGTAATTCTTCCAACAATTGTTTACAGACAGATTATTTCACTTATAATTCACAAATCACAATTCCAGTGTGTCAGAAGTTTACATACACTAAGTTGACTGTGGAAAATTCTAGAAAATTATGTCATGGCTTTAAAAGCTTCTGATAGGCTAATTGACATAATTTGAGTCAATTGGAGGTGTACCTGTGGATGTATTTCAAGGCCTACCTTCAAACTCAGTGCCTCTTTGCTCAACATCATGGGAAAATCAAAAGAATTGAGCCAAGACCTCAGAAAATGTTTTGTAGACCTCCACAAGTCTGGTTCATCCTTGGGAGCAATTTCCAAACGCCTGAAGGTACCAGGTTCATCTGTACAAACAATAGTACGCAAGTATAAACACCATGGGACCACGCAGCCATCATACCACTCAGGAAGGGGACGCGTTCTGTCTCCTAGAGATGAACGTATTTGGTGCGAAAAGTGCAAATCAATCCCAGAACAACAGCAAAGGACCTTGTGAAGATGCTGGAGTCATATATCGACATAACCTGAAAGGCCGCTCAGCAAGGAAGAAGCCACTGCTCCAAAACCACCATAAAAAGCCAGACTACGGTTTGCAACTGCACATGGGGACAAAGATCATACTTTTTGGAGAAATTTGGCCATAATGACCATTGTTATGTTTGGAGGGAAAAGGGGGAGGCTTGCAAGCCGAAGAACACCATCCCAACCGTGAAGCACGGGGGTGGCAGCATCATGTTGTGGGGGTGCTTTGCTGCAGGAGGGACTGGTGCACTTCACAAAATAGGTGCATCATGAGGAAGGAAAATGATGTGGATATATTGAAGTTAACATCTCAAGACATCAGTCAGGAAGTTAAAGCTTGGTCGCAAATGGGTCTTCCAAATGGACAATGACCCCAAGCATACTTCCAAAGTTGTGGCAAAATGGCTTAAGGACAACAATGTCAAGGTATTGGAGTGGCCATCACAAAGCCTTGACCTCAATCCTATAGAACATTTGTGGGCAGAACTGAAAAAGCGTGTGCGAGCAAGGAGGCTTACAAACCTGACTCAGTTACACCAGTTCTGTCAGGAGGAATGGGCCAAAACTCACCCAACTTATTGTGGGAAGCTTGTGGAAGGCTACCCAAAATGTTTGACCCAAGTTAAACAATTTAAAGGGAATGCTAGCAAATACTAATTGAGTGTATGTAAACTTCTGACCCACTGGGAATGGGATGAAAGAAATAAAAGCTGAAATAAATCATTCTCTCTAGTATTATTCTGACATTTCACATTCTTAAAATAAAGTGGTGATCCTAACTGACCTAAGACAGGGAATTTTTACTAGGATTAAATGTCAGGAATTGTGAAAAACTGAGACATCAACTGTATACGTAAGTTGTATTCACAATGGTGTTTGTTCTTCACTGGTTGCCCTTTTATTGTGGCAACAGGTCACACATGTTGCCACTTGCTGCTGTGATGGCACACTGTGTTATTTCACCCAATAGATATGGAAGTTTATCAAAATTTGATTTGTTTTTGAATTCTTTGTGGGTCTGTCTAATCTGAGTTAAGTATGTGTCTCTAATATGGTCATACATTTGCCAGGAAGTTAGGAAGTGCAGCTCAGTTTCCACCTCATTTTGTGGGCAGTGTGCACATAGCCTGTCTTCTCGGCGGCCTTTCTCAATAGCAGGGCTATGCTCACTGAGACTGTACATAGTCAAATATTTCCTTAATTTTGGGTCAGTCACAGGTATTCTGCCATTGTGTACTCTCTGTTTTTTTGTTAATTCTTTCCAAAAGTAATTCTCTTTTTGTTTTCTCATGATGTTGTTGGGTCTAATTGTGTTGCTGTCCTGGGGCTCTGTGGGGTCTGTTTGTGTTATGAACAGAGCCCCAGGACCAGCTTGCTTAGGGGACTCTTCTCCAGGTTAATTTCTCTGTAGGTGATGGCTTTGTTATGAAAGGTTTGGGAATCGCTTCCTTTTAGGTGGTTGTAGAATTGAACTGCTATTTATTAGCGGGGTATCGGCCTAATTCTACTCTGAATGCATTATTTGGTGATTTACGCTGTACACAGAGGATATTTTAGCAGAATCCTAATTGGTATGTCGAATTGAAGGCCCTTCTTGCCTTGTCTCTCAGATCGTTTAAAGCTTAGTGGATTACCTGTGGCGTTGATGTTTAGGCTGAGGTATGTACAGTTTTTTGTACGCTCTAGGGCAACAGTGTCTAGATGGAATTTGTATTTGTGGTCCTAGAAACTGGACCTTTTTTGGAACACCATTATTTTTGTCTTACTGATATTTACTGTTAGGGCCCAGGTCTAACAGAATCTGTGCAGAAGATCTAGGTGCTGCTGTAGGCCCTCCTTGGTTGGGGACAGAAGCACCAGATCATGAGCAAACAGTAGACATTTGACTTCAGATTCTAGTAGGGTGCTGCAGATTGTTCTAGTGCCCTCGCCAATTTGTTGATATATACAGTATGTTGAAGAGGGTGGAGCTTAAGCTGCATCCCTGTCTCACCCCCCGGCCCTGTGGAAAGAAATGTGTGTGTTTTTTGCCAATTTGTACCACACACTTGTTGTTTGTGTACATGGATTTTATAATGTTGTAAGTTTTTCCTCAAACACCACTTTCCATCAATTTGTACACCAGACCCTCATGCCAAATTGAGTCAAAAGCTTTCTTTGAATTCAACAAAGCATGAGAAGACTTTGCCTTTGTTTTGGTCCGTTTGTTTGTCAATTAGGGTGTGCAGGGTGAATACGTGGTCTGTCATACCGATCATTTGTTAAAAAGCCAATTTGACATTTGCTCAGTACATTGTTTTCACTGAGGAAATGTACTAGTCTCTCTCTCTCTCTCTCTCTCTCTCTCTCTCTCTCTCTTTCCAGTAAGAAGTCAAATGCATGCAGGCAGCTGAAAATACACAATTAACCATCATCACTACAGATACGTTTTCTCAACACCCTACTTTCCTAAAAGCCACACCCTCAGTCCAAGAGAGTCAGGAGCTCTGTCATGAAAAATAATACGGACACAACAGTTGTGCCTGTGTGTGTGTGTGTGTGTCTGTGTGTGTGTGTGTGTGTTGAGCCATGTTCAGGGTGGCATCAGGGCTCAAGAGTCAGAGTGTGACCTCACAGGTTAACTCACATGGCACACGTGGAGCAGGACCCTGTCAGAGAGGATGACATCACCACTCTAGGTCATTGTTGTTCTTGGTGTGTCGTGTTGGGGCGAAGTCTCAATGACTCAGAGAGAGAGTGAGGGAGTGAGTGAGGGGGAGAGAGGGGGAGATAGGGAGAGTGGGGGAGGGAGAGGGGGAAATTGAGAGGGAGGAGAGAGAGTGAGGGAGCAAGAGAGAAAGAGAGGGATGGAAGGAGAAGGAGAGAGACAGAGAGAGAGAGAGAGAGAGAGAGAACTCGGCCTGCAGAGAGGGATAGAGGCAGAGTGTTAGCGACAGAGCTGGGCGGGGTCGGTTACAGCTTTTTCCAGTCTATGAGTGACATGGTGTTTGGAGTTGGCAGATGGACAGACAGTTCTCCTCATTAGTAAGAAGACAGATTGTTTGTTCTAGTGGTTAATCAGTATTACAGTCCTTCTGGGGAATTCCCCCAGAGTTGGTCAACATGTATGTGTTTCTGGTAAATATCAATTCAATTATGCTTTATTGGCATGCATGGAAAACATGCAGTCGGTACTTATTGCCAACGCAGAAACCTCTGCCCTCTCTCTGTTTCTGAGAAACAATACCCCAAATGCAGTTCATATCAGAATCAGTTCCTGAATCAGTTCATATCTCAATCAGTTCCTGAATCAGTTCATATCTGAATCGATGAGATGTTTACAGCTGTGGGAAAGTCCACAGCATCGCACTCTCCCTGATCATCTTTCTTCTTGCTCTGTTGTTCCTCCTCCTCCTTGTTCTGTCGTTCCATGACCCCATTCTGACAAAGCTCTGCTAGGGGCGATTCATGTGTGGGACCCTCCAGACCCTCAGAAGAGAACCAGAACATGCCTGTGTGCACTCAGACACACACACACAGTTAGATCGTATATCGTCTTTACTCTTCCATAAAACATTTCACCGCATGTATGAAACACAGAAAACCAGCTCTTGTTGCTTTATTGCCAATTGTTGTTTAAATTCCTAAAATAAGTCAAAACACCAACTAGATGGTGATGATGAGTTTATTACTGAGACAAAATAACATCTCTCTCTGATACAAGATCTACCGTGTCATCATCATTAAAATGTAATACTCGGTGAGTAAAGCTTTGTATAAACTCTACCTACAATCTAATATTTGTATAGAGAGTATAGACAACATATCTGGATCACTCATATACAATACATTACATACATAGTGTATATGACATATCAATGACCCCTGAATATCCTCCAACTACACACGTTGATCAAACAGGATAAGCAGACAGATGTGGTGCAGACACCAGCCACCAGAGGGAGGTACAGCACTGGTGTGTGATTAGAGAATTAAATCAACTACACCAGAACATCAGACAATCTCCTCAGGAAACACCACAGATAACCTCCTGTTATCTTCCATACTGAGGTATTGATGGTTTCAATGGTCAACACTGACTAATATACAAGAGCTACTGTTCCTGCATATATAACACTCTTACTAAACAAACAGACAATTTATGTCCATTGCTGTCTAACCAAGTAATACAGCAAACATATCACCTCATAATAAATGATACCAAAATAAAATAATGATTTGCTATGTTAATGTTATTACTTGAATTTATGAGCTTATCTACAAAAAACCAAGGCTGTGTTAGTGTAGAGCACAGGCCGGACTCTGGATCTCTTACAGCACTGGGGACACACACAGTCTCCTGCAGGACAGGGCTGGGCCCAGTATGTGCTGATGCACTGCCTGCAGTAACTGTGTCCACAGGGAATGGAGATCCGGTCCCTCAGCACCTCTGAACTCACAGAACATCTGAACTGATCCTCAGTCAGCAGACTGGCACTGGGGTCATTGCAGAGGCACAGGAAAGAGAGAGACAACATTAGTTGTGAATAACATACATAAATAAGTAAATATATAGACTTGGTATAGAACTCTGCAGTCTGACAAAGCTTCTCATTTTAATACTCTCACCTTAGATCAGGGGTCCAGGTTTCTCTTTGAAAGTTTCAAAGGTGGATCCATTAACCTCCCACTCTTCATAGAAAGACAGTTCATAGACAGACACTCTCTCCTGTTTGATCCTATTCAACAGATACAAATACAATTTAGAATGCAAATACTGTATGTGCAGCATCTATAACTGAGCAAAAATATAAACGCAACATGTAAGTGTTGGTGCCATGTTTCATGAGCTGAAATTAAAGATCCTATAAATGTTCCATACGCACAAAAAACTTACTACTCTCAAATTTTGTGCACAAATTTCTTTACATCCCTGTTGGTGAGCATTTCTCATTTGCCAAGATAATCCATCCACCTGACAGGTGTGGAATATCAATAAACTGATTAAACAGCATGATCATTACACAGGTGCACCTTGTGCTGGGGACAATAAAAGGCCACTCTAAAATGTGCAGTTTTGTCACACAACACAATGCCACAGATGTCTCAAGTTTTTAGGGAGCGTGAAATTAGCATGCTGACTGCAGGAATGTCCACCAGAGCTGTTGCCAGATACTTGAATGTTCATGTCTCTACCATAAGCTGCCTTCAACGTATTTTTTGAGTCCAACCGGCCTCACAACCGCAGACCATGTGTAACCACGACAGCCCAGGACCTCCACATCCGGCTTCTTCACCTGCGGGATCGCCTGAGACCAGCCACCCGAACAGCTGATGAAACAGGAGTATTTCTGTCTGTAATAAAGCCCTTTTGTGGGGGAAAACTAATTCTGATTGGCTGGGCCTGGCACTCCAGTGGGTGGGCCACCGTGGCTGCACCCCTGCCCAGTCATGTGAAATCCATAGATTAGGGCCTAATTTCTTTATTTCAATTGACTGATTTCCTTACATGAACTGTAACTCAGTAAAAGTTTTGAAAATGTTGCATGTTGCGTTTATTTTTGTTCAGTATACATACACTATGCTAGCTGCAGTCGTGATAAACCTTAATCAACATTTACCAGTCATTCATAGACAGACAGCTGGTAGCAGGAGACTCCTCACTCCTATTTTGCCCTTCAAGTAATAGAGAAACACTGTCAACAGCATGTTTGTTGTTTTTCAATTGTATGCGCACTTCATAACGCTACAATACTTTAGCTTGTTGCAGTCTGACAAAGCTTTGATCACCCCTCTCACCTTAGGTCAGGAGGCTTGTTGTTGAAGTTATAGAGTTGCTCCATTGACTTGTCAGTCTTCATAGATGAACAGGTGGGAGCAGGAGACTCCACTCTCTCCTGCTTGACACTACATAACAAATAAGATACTATAGTTCATATATTTATATATTAGTTAATTAATTTGTTTTAATTGTACCTTTATTGTAACATATTACAATGCTTTGTATATTTACATGTAAAGCACCTCTGATATTTCAGACATGTTATTAGTTGTGGGCCGTTGTTATTGGTTATTGGTTGTTCCACCAATTCTGTGTCTTTTGAGATGTGTAACTTAGTGAAAAAATTTGATTTCACCTAATTTTAACATTCTGTCATAAAGTGCACATGTTCAACTTAGTAAAAAACTAGTTTTCCCATCTCAAGAGGTTAAATAACAAAATTACTATAGTAAGTGTCTATTAAAGTTAAAGTAACAGGGTTGCCAACTTCATCTTCAATCAGTCATAAATCCCCTCTTGACAGGGGGAATGGAAGCTTGTTGTGTGCATCAGGGAGGGGCAATTGAATACAAGCTTAACAATATATTTTTTTGATATAGTTAAAACATTTCTAGGCTGTTTATCTATGGGTAATGCTCGACCCACTCAGTTTTCCACCACATAACACCAGCAAATGGCCAAAAAGAGTAGAACCAGGTCACCTGCTTTTACAATATGATTTGACTATTAGATGTTCAATGTTTTGATAATAATATTTTAAAATGAGAGTTCAGTTCACTTAACAGGTTTAACTTAAAATGAGGGACACTTTCTTTTTAACTTAACATTCATAAAAAAATTATAAATGTAATAAATAATAAATAAGAATTGGTTCTTAGATCTTCTTAGATCTTTATGTCTTAGATCTCCCTTGGCTGAGAAGCAACCCCACACATGAATGGTCTGAGGATGCTTTACTGTTGGCATGACACAGGACTGATGGTAGCGCTCACCTTGTCTTTGGGCCATCCCGTGTTTTCCGGATGGCCCAAACAATCGGAAAGGGGATTCTTCAGAGAAAATGACTCTACCGCAGTCCTCAGCAGTCCAATCCCTGTACCTTTTGCAGAACATCAGTCTGTCCCTGATGTTTTTCCTGGAGAGAAGTGGCTTCTTTGCTGCCCTTCTTGACACCAGGCCATCCTCCAAAAGTCTTCGCCTCACTGTGAGTGCAGATGCACTCACACCTGCCTGCTGCCATTCCTGAGCAAGCTCTGCACTGGTGGTGCCCCGATCCTGCAGATGAATCAACTTTAGGAGACGGTCCTGGCGCTTGCTGGACTTTCTTGGGCGCCCTGACGCCTTCTTCACAACAATTGAACCTCTCTCCTTGAAGTTCTTGATGGTCCAATAAATGGTTGATTTAGGTGCAATCTTACCAGCAGCAATATTCTTGCCTGTGAAGCCCTTTTTGTGCAAAGCAATGATGACGGCACGTGTTTCCTTGCAGGTAACCATGGTTGACAGAGGAAGAACAATGATTTCAAGCACCACCCTCCTTTTAAAGCTTCCAGTCTGTTATTCTGACTCAATCAGCATGACAGTGATCTCCAGCCTTGTCCTCGTCAAAACTCACACCTGTGTTAACGAGACAATCACTGAAATGATGGCAGCTGGTCCTTTTGTGGCAGGGCTGAAATGTTTTTGGGGGATTAAGTTAATTTTTATGGCAAAGAGGGACTTTGCAATTAATTGCAATTCATCTGATCACTATTCATGACTTTCTGAAGTATATGCTAATTGCCATCATCAACACTGAGGCAGCAAACTTTGTGGAGACCAATACTTGTGTTATTCTCAAAACCTTTGGCCACGACTGTACTTCGTTAAAGCAACAAAATATTTAGGGCTTTACAATGATGAAATATTGGGGTAAATTGGGTAAAATCTTCTTGGAAGTCAGAGGATGGACATGTCAAATTGTCTTTATTCATATATATAAAAAAAATCGGATTAATTGAATTCGCAATGTGATCAATATTAAAGGGCACTTCATTGAATATAACAGGCTTTGAACATTCAACATTGGTGCACAATATCAAAGAATATCAAAGGGACGCAGAAGGCAATCACTTCGTGGAACGACCCATATCATTAAGTTGGTATTTGGGAAAGTGAAGGTTATTGTGTAGTGTGTAATGTAATGTGTTGTAGAGTCTTTAGTCTCATTAAACTGAACCTTGGTTAGTGTTTATCCCTCAGACAGCCTCTCTTTCTTTCTCTGACTCACCTCCTGCTCAGAACTCCAGGATCTCCCTCAGGCTCCATTGAGTATAACAAATCTTTCCAGGAGACAGATTTCTCACTCAGAAAGGCTAACCAGTGAACACAAACATAAGACTGTCGGAAAACACTAATCAATATGATGATGTCTGCAGAAGTCTGAACTTGTGATAGCTACTTTTACTTTAATATAAACAGAAATAAAAGTAAGAAAAACACTCCAGAATACAGATGTACTTGACTAACAACTACAGTTGACACACTAAAACTGTATCAGAAGAAACATATAAATATGATATATAATTGATCAGAACTACACTCGAACTACACTTCTTGGTTATACATGGTAGCTATTTTGATGTTTTAATATTTATTTTTTCTCCTCAAGACACTAAATGTTTGGATTAAAGTTGTAGGCCTACCTGTTTTCTCTGACTTAGTGAGTTGAGTTCACAAATAACTTTAGGATCCAACTCAGTACTTTGACCCCCCCCCCCCTCAGATGGCTTCGTGTTAAGATTCACTTTAACTTGCTAACGTTTGGATTGAGAAGCTGAGCACTGCTGTGTATTGGTATATTCTAATACAATGGCACTATCTTGTGGGGGTCCAGTTCCATGATGGCGTCTCTATCTTGTGTAACTTGTCTGAGGGGATTGATGGCATTACTTGGTATGGAGTGGTTCAAAGTGGTAACCATCTGCCTTAGGGCCTTGTCCTGTATTGCTGCATCCTCCCAGGCCATGCACCCATGTGGTCACAGTAGCAACAACTCCAGGGCAGCCAAACAGAATGGTGGTGGACATGATGTTCTAGAAGCACCTTGGAGTAGAGCTCAACCCAAAGGACATACAAGTACACCGGAACACCACAATGTGTCACCAACGGCAAAGATTTTTTATAACTAAACCAAGATAGACCACAACTTCTAATTTCCAGTGGGAACAAATGAGTGATATTAGGCATAACAAGCAATTAGGTGGGCAGAGCCAAGCACGCGCTAGCGATATCCTTTTGGCGGGTTCTAGTATACATCTGCATATTTCCGTTAGGGAACATCTCCTCTGTGAGGTGCGCATGTGCAATAACTAAATTTGTCTTTGCACTTCTTGTAAACAATGCAACTTTTAAAAACTTTTGCAAAGGGTAAAGTCTACAAAAACATAGTCCACAACAGATTATAGTTTTGGGAACCAAAAACTGTATCCAGTTCAAATGTTTAATCGATGAGAAAATGTGAATATTGTCAGCCATCTTTTACTAACTGCCAACCAGTGTGCCATATTTGGTAGTGAGTGGAAACGCCAACCGGATGCTTCACATTTATACAGCCAGTGAGATATCTGTCTCATTGTTCTATCTGTGCCAACACAGTTAGCAAGCAGGAAGGCATGTTTGATTTTTGTTAGTTCCTTTCAATTCGTGTCTAATGAAGACCTCGACAACCAGATGAGGGGAGTTCCTAACTAATAAATTAATTACTTTAATTGATCAATCAGTACAAGGGAGGTGCAAAATTCCGCAGACACCCGTCCCTCGAGAACTGGAGTTCGACACGTGCTTCAGGCTAATACTCCTAATAACCAAATGACTCCTACTTACACCAAGATCCTTATCCAACATATTGGAGATTTACATGCTCAGAAATAAACAAGACCATATAAAAGTCAGGCGTGTATGTAGTTTCCTTAAACAACATTTTAATTATATTATTATTCAGTCCAGGTGAAGAAGAGAACAGTAACGGTATGAGAAAAACCTCTACATGTTGCTAGTGCTGTACAGTCAGAAAGAAATAGCAATATAAAGACCAGGGACACACTGGGAAAAGAAAAGCTACTCCATTTTGTTTTCACATTAGTTACCAGAAGGTGGTTACTAGTATTGTGGTATTTACCTAGTGCAAAGGACACACTGACGAGAGTTACAGCTACCGAGAAACCTGCACACAGCCAGCATAGCTTTTAGTACTAGACACACCTTCATTATCACCTGTATCAGGTGTTGGGCTCAATTAAACTGATTAATACAAATTAAAAAATCCTCATAGAAAACATGGTCCAGATTATTATTATTCCATAATTTCTCAATTAAAATGTGTCTATTGACTGAATTGAATTTCAATTCACTTTGTGAAATGAAAAAGGAATTGACCCCAACCCTTGACTTTGTATACTTATTACACATCCCTCCTTCCTTCATATTGCATTTGACCCAACATGCCACTACTATACATGTCATCCTCCATATAATAATACATCACTTGATTTCTATATCATTTACCATAAAATTACATTATCAACTTATTCAAACTTCATTTATATCTCTTTTTCTATCAAAATGGCTTTAAGAAAAAGGTGATTGGGGTGTTTAATACACTGTAGTGCAAACATTGTATTTGTTTACATTTTATTTACATGGTTTTAACTGGTGATCTGGATAATTAATTCATGAATATTCAGAGATAATGACTGAGGTTAAAAGGTGGTGATATGTCCCTTTAAATCACACCTACTGAGAAGAATACAGGATTACTGTGATGGTTGTCAGTTGACCAACATCTTGTAGGTTTGCAAATTCCAGTAACTTCCAAATTCCAAGGTTAGAGAAATACGTATTTTCTGCTTTTTCCCATCAGATTCTGTGAACCTTCCAACCGGGATTCCTGGAAAAGCTGGGAATTTTGCAACCCTAACAACGTTTTAGATCAGATACAGAAGCATGTTTCCCAAAACCAATGAGGGTCATGCTGCAGATAAAAATGCCATGAATAGAGCTGACATGATTCCTCTTACATGTCAGAGAGGCGTGGCTGTTCTACATAATAATATTTTCTATCTGAACTGAACGTTGCACATAGTTGTGCCCTTCTCAAAACAGCCCAGGTGATGGGGGTAAACGAACCTTGCAGGTAGTCCTAAAGCCAAATAGGAAACGAATACACAAGCAACCAACCAATGAGCAATAAGTATCCTACGCAAGCCTCTCCCTCCCAGAGCATGCTATGACGACACAGAGGGGGAATAAACAACGTCGACAGGCCAGAATAGAATTAAGTTGTATTGTATTGAGATAAAGCTGCAGTTACACAGTGGGGGAACATACGATGATAAGGCAGGTAATAAACATGTGAATCATGACGACGCTATAACATAAGCCTTTTGATGATGGGACGGACAACACACACACACACACACACACAGCTGTAAACTATCAGCTCTGCTGTGGCTCAGCAGCCTTCTGCTTGGACTGAACTGCAAGACCCTTCCCCTTCACTCTGAAAAACACAGGGATGACAGAGGGAGGGTGGCTCTGTGAAAGGAGGGAGAGTTCTCCTCTTTTAGTCAGTCAGCAGTCTCATTGAGAGTTCTATCATCTCGGTGGCTCTGCGTCATACAGACAGACAGACAGAGGGGAAGCCTCTGCTCACAGCCTCTACCTATCCTGGGAAAACCTGGAGTGGTGGGAAGAGAACAAGGCCTGGGCTTCCCTTAGCCAGACCAGACCAGTCTAGTTTAGGTGAGGCAGTTGTTTCAGGTCCACGTCAGTGAGAGGAGGATGAGAGGAACAGAGGAGTGTATCCATCAGAGAGACCAGGAGAGACACTGCTGTCTGTGGTTTGAAGGTTGGTCTGTGTGTGTGACTGTGACTGCATGGGTCTGTGTCTGTATGGTCTGATTCCTGAGATAATGTCTGAAGTCAAGTTACCGACAGAGGAGAGGAGAGCTGCTGGTTCAACTGTGTGAGAGATAGAGGGAGAGCGAGGGAGCGAGAGAGAGGGGAATGAAAGAGAAGGAACGAGTGTGTGATAGAGGTGAAAGAGTGCATATTAGGGGAACAGGTGCGAGAGAGGGAGAGCGAGGAAGACAAGTGATGGAGTGTACACAGAGAGAACTTAGCGAGAAACGAGAGAGAGAGAGAGAGAGAGAGCGAAAGAGGGATGAATGAGGCGGTCTAATCAGCCAGTGATCTTCTTGGCCTCCATCTTCTCCGTCCTCTCCAGTCCCGTCTCTGTGGAATCAGCAGAATCCAACTCCTCTTCCTCCTCACTCTGCCCTCCCTCCTCCTCCTCTTCTTCTTCTTCTTCCTCCTCTTCTGTGCTGTCCTGGCTCTTTCCCAGCTGAAGGTTCTCCAGCGCCTTAGACACCCAGGACTCAATACGGCTGATGACCGCAGGCACCTCCACAGAGATGGGCTCTGGTGTGTACTCTTCCTCCTCCTCCTCCTCCTCCTCTTCCTCGGCCTCCTCCAGCATACCGGGGACCAGAGTGGAGGTGGTGGAGGTGATGGAGGAGTTGAGGAGGTCCCTGCAGCTCCCATCCAGGCTGCCTGTCTCTGTGCTCTGCTGGGAGGCCAGCTCCAACCGGTCGTCTGCCCGGCCCTCCTCTCTCTCCCCCAGGCCTGAGGCTGGAACAGGGACGGCTGTTCTGAGCTGGAGGGTAGTGGAGTAAGGGCTGCGGTTAGTGGTGGTGGAGGGGGGCTGGTTGTCTCTCTGCAACCCAGAGGAAGCAGCAGGACGGCTGGGTTTAGCCTCCACAGGCTCCAGCCCATCCGACGACTCCACCATACTCCTCCAGTTGGTCTCTGAGGAGAGAGGGAGGGGGAAATATAAATTTCAGATTATATTCACATGTAAAGAGAGAGACCTCTGATCTCAGAGATGGGTCAGGGTTGGGATCAGGGTCATCTCTTACCATACTCCTTCTCGTTGACTTCAGAGATGGGTTCAGAGATGACTGAGCAGAAGGAGATGGCGGAGGCGGCGGAGGGGTTCCTGGAGTGGCCCATGTGGTGGGTGACCTTCTTGACGTTCTTCAGCGCCTCCTCAGCCTGCTCCTGCTCCAGCGCTGACACCATGTCCTTGTAGGACTTACGAGCATCCTCCGTCAGAGACACCAGCCGGTTAAACAGACCCTGTAGGGGGGAGAGGGGACAGAGAGAGAAACTTTTACAGATGCACAATTGAAAGCATCCTGTCAGGCTGTATCACCGCCTGGTACGGCAACTGCACCGCCCACAACCGCCCACAACCACAACCCTCTCCAGAGGGTGGTGGGGTCTGCCCAACGCATTACCGGGGGCAAACTACCCGCCCTCCAGGACACCTACAGCACACGATGTCACAGGAAGGCCAAAAAGATCATGAAGGACATCAACCACCCGAGCCACTGCCTGTTCACCCCGCTATCATCCAGAAGGCGAGGTCAGTACAGGTGCATCAAAGCTGGGACCAAGAGACTGAAAAACAGCTTCTATCTCAAGGCCATCAGACAGTTAAACAGCCATCACTAGCACATTAGACGCTGCTGCCTATAGGCATAGACAAGAAATCACTGGGCACTTTAATAAATGGAACACTAGTAACTTAAATAATAATAATGTTTACATATTGCATCACTCATCTCAAATGTATATACTGTATTCTATACTATTCTACTGTATCTTAGTCCATGCCGCTCTGACATCGCTTGTCCATATATGTATATAGTCTTAATTCATTCCTTACTTAGATTTGTGTGTATTGGGTATACAGTATGTTGTGTAATTGTTAGACATTACTTGTTAGATATTACTGCACTGTCGGAGCTAGAAGCACAAGCATTTCGCGACACCTCTGCTAAACACGTGTATGTGACCAATAAAATTTGACTTGATCAAGATTTTACACACTTCCATTTGTTTTTCTTTTCTGTCAAAGACACCAACTTACAGTATTAACAGTATAAGTGTGTCCTTACCTCTGCTAACAGTATTAACAACCGTTCTAAACACACAGACAGGTTGTGTTCAACCTCTTACCTCTGCTCCAGAGAAGTTGAAGATGCCCACCACACTGACAGGTACCAGTTTGTTGACACAGCGTCCCAGAGCCTTCCTGCCCAGAGCAAACACAAACGGGATCTCCTGTTCTCTGGCCATGGCTATGACGTTGTACAGAGCCTCGTCTAGACCTCCTGGAACATAAAACAACACAGTCACTACTACTGTAGAAATGTCACTATATAAAACAGTCCTGCTGCCTGGTCATGGCTATGACGTTGTACAGAGCCTCGTCTAGACCTCCTGGAACATAAAATAACACAGTCACTACTACTGTAGAAATGTCACTATATAAAACAGTCCTGCTGCCTGGCCATGGCTATGACGTTGTACAGAGCCTCGTCTAGACCTCCTGGAACATAAAACAACACAGTCACTACTACTGTAGAAATGTCCCTATATAAAACAGTCCTGCTGCCTGGCCATGGCTATGACGTTGTACAGAGCCTCGTCTAGACCTCCTGGAACATAAAATAACACAGTCACTACTACTGTAGAAATGTCACTATATAAAACAGTCCTGCTGCCTGGCCATGGCTATGACGTTGTACAGAGCCTCGTCTAGACCTCCTGGAACATAAAACAACACAGTCACTACTACTGTAGAAATGTCACTATATAAAACAGTCCTGCTGCCTGGCCATGGCTATGACGTTGTACAGAGCCTCGTCTAGACCTCCTGGAACATAAAATAACACAGTCACTACTACTGTAGAAATGTCACTATATAAAACAGTCCTGCTGCCTGGCCATGGCTATGACGTTGTACAGAGCCTCGTCTAGACCTCCTGGAACATAAAACAACACAGTCACTACTACTGTAGAAATGTCACTATATAAAACAGTCCTGCTGCCTGGTCATGGCTATGACGTTGTACAGAGCCTCGTCTAGACCTCCTGGAACATAAAACAACACAGTCACTACTACTGTAGAAATGTCACTATATAAAACAGTCCTGCTGCCTGGCCATGGCTATGACGTTGTACAGAGCCTCGTCTAGACCTCCTGGAACATAAAATAACACAGTCACTACTACTGTAGAAATATCACTATATAAAACAGTCCTGCTGCCTGGTCATGGCTATCTATCATGTTTTACAGAGCCTTATCTAGACCCCCTGCCATAGACAACAACACACAGTCACTAGTTTTAAGTATAAGATTTGACGCTGCCTGTGCAGAGCATATCAATATGCTACCGCCCTCTGGTGGACACTAAATGGCAAATGGGGTTGAATATTTTAAATATTCACAAACTTAGCATGCATTTGGAAACCCACACTCCCTCAAGATCAGGGTCATGTTCAGTTAGGCACACTGTAGCAAAATGCTTTGCAACCGCAAAAACAAAACCCTGTGTTTTTATTGGACCAGGTAGAGTAGTACACTCCGTGGTTCACTCCTTTTCAAAAAACATAACCCAGAATTAATGACAAGATTGACCCCTGACCTTTGGCTTGGATCTTCTCACAGTTGGGTGAGATGAGGACACACTTGATCTTGTGTAGCTTCATGTGTTTGGTGACCTCTCTAAGGCCCATGACCAGTCTGCGTTTGGTCTTGGCTTTGCTGGGGTCCTTCTGATAAACCCTCTCCTGGAACCGGACCAGCTCCTGCAGTAGCATCGTCACGCTCTCATCAATCTCCTTATTCAACACCTGGTTACAGTACCTGGAGACAGAGAGAAAGAGAGAGAGGGACTAGGGTTGGGCAACATTTGGGGAGGTCTCTTCAACTATATGCCACTCCAAATATTGCAATATCTTATTTACAATATTATAGTCGCATTCTCATCAAATAATTGTAGTATGGTGAAAATAATAAGGCTTTGTTCAATCATTTAGACTTAAAAATGCAAAGTTTTGATTTTTACTGTCTTGCACATCACGATATATCGTCAATGTCAAATATCCCGATATTCGATTTAATCATATATCGGCCCAACCCTAAGAGGGACAAACACAAACATTTTTAAACACACGAAAACACGTTCACATGCACAACATTAGAAAACACTCACATACATATACAGACCAACATTATAAACACACACACACACACTCTCTCTCTCTCTCTCTCTCTCTCTCTGCTGCATGAGTACTGGGGCTGCAGAACAGAACAACAACAACCACTGTGGTGTTTGTGTGTGTGTGTTTCTAATATTGGTCTGTATATGCTTGTGAGTGTTTTCTAATATCGTTGTGTGTGTGAACGTGTTTATGTGTGTGTTAAAATGTTTGTGTTTGTCCCTCTTAGGGACAGACCAATATTATAAACACACACACAAACTCACATGATTCTACTTGTCAACTAATCATCAAGCCATCAATGAGTTGAATCGAGTGAGTTTGTCTGAGGCTACAACAACGTGTACTGTTGGGAGTACTGGAGGACTGGAGGAGGAAAGACTGGTGTATATATGGTATGAGGAAGAGGCGAGAGGCATAGAGAGGTCGTAGGTTGTCTGACACAGTGCTTAAGGGCTGGACTGAGACAAAGGGCCTACAGCCGAAGACATTAAGAAACAAAGCAGTGTCTGTGTGTGTACGTATAAGTCCTTACTGTATATCCCAGCTCCAAACACCCATTGGGCGGATAGATATTTATGTTATTAAATGCTTTTGTGTTGCTAACCTACCAAATGGGTTTGTGACATTTCAACCGCTAGGATTTTCAGAACAGAACAATTTGTGTGTGTGTGTGTGTGTGTGTGTGTGAGAGAGAGACTCACTCTCTGAAGCGGCGGCTGTGTATCTTGGTGATGGCGTTAGAGGCCATGGGGCTGCCGATGCCGGAGGAGGCAGGGGAACCCTGGGAAACAGGCGTAATGCTGTACGGAGAGGTCTGACTGGCCGGAGACAGGGATGCGTCATCACTGGGCACGCTCAGACCATTCTCTACAGGAAACAGACAGGGAGCACAATATCACAGGGGGGTATATTAGACAACACCATGTCACACAAGCAGATCAGTAGGAGCATTAGTTCACTTTAAGACCAATGGAATGGTCTAAAATGAGCAAACTTGGTAGCTCCTCCTCTCTGACCCGTAACCCGACCCCTAACCCTGTACCTACCCTCCTGAGAGGCAGGTTCCCGTGTGAGGTCGTCAGTGAAGTGTAACTCCTCCTCTCCCTGTTCCTCCTGACCGGCAGCAGTCTGGTCCACACACACCTTCCCCCTCTTCCCCTCCCGCTCCTTCAGAATGATCTACACAGAGAGAACAGAGACTGGGTTAGACCGATACACCTTCCCCCTCACACACACACACACAGAGAGACAGAGACAGAGACAGACGAGAGCGAGAGGCAGAGAGAGCGAGAGGCAGAGAGAACGAGAGGCAGAGAGACACACATTGAGAGAGAGATCTATCCTCTTCTCTCACCTTCTTCAGGGCGGTGGGTCGTTTGACTTTAGGGATCTCTCTCTCCTTCCCCCTTTTCAGGCGTGGAGCGCTAGAGTCCAACATGTTGTGGGGGGCAGAGTGGGGCTGCTGGGCCTTCAACACTGACACTACACCTGACCCTGCCCTGGCACCTGGTCCTGAACCATGGAACGGAGCTGCTGTAGAGAGAGAGAGACAGCGAGAGAGATCGAGAGAGAGACAGCGAGAGAGATCGAGAGAGAGCGAGCGAGCGAGATCGAGCAGTCAGAGAGAGCAGTCAGAGAGAGCAGTCAGAGAGAGCAGTCAGAGAGAGAGAGAGAAGTCAGAGGAGTGTGTGTTGGGTGCGGTGCAATGTGTGTGTGGTGCAGTGTGTGTGTGTGGTGCGGTGCAGTGTGTGTGCTGCCGTGCAGTATGTGTGGTGTGGTGCAGTGTGTGTGTAGTGCGGTGCAATGTATGTGTGTGGTGCAGTGTGTACCTGTGAAGGATAGTGGTTTGGTGTTGTTTATTTGTCTAGCCTTCATGGCCTGTTGTTGTTTCTCCAGAGCAGCCAGCATGTCTCCCAGGTCCAACTGGACTGGAGTCTTACTTTTCTTCCCAGATGCTTTGGTCAGCGCCTCCTACAGGCACACACAGGGAACAGCAACACTGGCTCAGCACACTCATAGTAGTACAATAGAACTATGAACCGTTTTTCCATTGAGGTGCCTATAGTCCTGTGCTATATGTCTAGCTGACAGAGCATGCTGGTACCTGTAGTTTTCTGTGATAAGCTAACCGAGCACATGCTGGCACCAGCAATTTCCTAGCTAACAATGCATGTTGGTACCTATAGTTTCCTAGCTATCTTACAGAATGCATGCTGGTATTTGTAGTTTCCTAGGTAGCTAAGATATTGTATGTTGGTACCTGTAGTTTCCTAGAAAGCTAGTAGAGTGCATGCGGGTACCTGTAGTTTCCTCTGCTCCATGCTGATCTCAGAGTACTCCTGTGCTGTAGCCAGGGCAGCGGCCAGGGCCTTCTTCCTCTGACTCTTGGCTCTCTTGGGGACGGAAGTGGTGATGGGGATGGGAGTCTGGACGATGTTGATGGGAGAGTTCTCTGGAAGGTTATCTAGCTAGAGAGAGGGGGTGGGGGGGGGGATAGACAGTCACTACTACTGGGATATATTTTTTGTGGTCAACATTTGTACTCATTTTCGTGCAAAAAAATTATAATTGTGAAATACTAAAGGAAAGAAGGGAGGAGAGTTTAGACGGTCTCTCACCAGGTTCTTGGTTAGTTTGGTCTGGGGTTGGTTTTGGGAAAGGTTGGGATCTGGTTTATTGTTCCTCTGTGCTCCTCCTCCTGAGACCAGCTCTGGAAACTCCTCCTCATCCTGAAACAGATGAAACAGACTATAGACTTTACCAAACACCTAACTAGTCCATCTCTACCATACCATTACATACTGACTAAGGACTAGTTCACACAATACCACACATCTAAAGCCACACTAACTCCTAATACACAGTGACCAAGTTGGAAATAAACAGATACATGAAGAACTGGGAGATACAGGATTTACTTGACAGTTCAAGTTACAGTTGTATCTCAAGTAAGGATTTGATTCCAACTGCATATTGTGAAATGCAGAAAGGTTGAGTGACAGATTATTTCTGTATTTATCCACATCAGGAGACAGAACGAGATGCTGCAGTGTGTGAGTAAGGTGATTTTCATGTCGATATCTCCCACCTCGAAGTAGAGGGGCTCAGGAGCATGCACCGTCCCAGGGCCCACTCCGGGCTGGAGCCGTCTCTGCTGCAGACCACAGTTGCTGTCTGCGGGGGTGGGGTTAGGACAGACACGCCCCCCTGAGTACCCTGCATGGAAGTCCTTCTGGAGAGGGGGAGGGAAAGAGAGAGAGAGAGAGAGAGTGTAAGTGGAGGTGAGAGGGAGAGGGGTGGTGGGGGGGGGGTACAGGGTCAGTCAGAGAGATCATTACAGTTAACCAGGTGAGGTCAAGATTATCTCAGGTGAGGCCCTTTGTACCTGTAAGTAGCTCCTCTGATCAGGGGTCTTCCCTGTCCGTTGGAATGGGGTGGACCTGTTGTCTGACCACTGCCTCTGAGAGGCCTGAGACGCTACGTTCACCCAGCTCACTGCCACACACACACACACACACACACACACACACACACACACACACAGAGCGTGAGAGAGAGACAGAGATAGACACACAAAGTTAATACAGGAGGACACAGCCAAGGGGAAAGTGAATGTAATCATCTCTCTTATCAGAAATCCAATTATTAATCATAAAAGCAAAGCCTACCTGTCATTACACCTGCATCCACTCCCTGGAGAGAAAGAGAGAGAGAGAGAGAGAGAATCATGTCAGATATTTCACTTCAGTCATGCAGGAGAAGGTTAGGTTATAGCTAGGTCTGGGGTTCCCTTGTGTTTGAGGCTACAGTATGGTAGTTTAGACTTAGGGTAAGGGTTAGAGTTAGGGCATACCATCGTAGGAGCTGTGGTAGAGTTCTGTATCCCCGGGGCTACAGTAGTGTTTGGGTTTACAGTAGTGTTTGGGTTTACAGTAGTGTACAGTACTATAAAGGAGTAAATGGTTAGGGTTAAAGCTGGGGCTTACGGTAGGAGCTGTAGCAGCGTCGGCAGTTCGTTGCGTAGCCCCCGGGGCCTGCTGGTTGTGTTTGGGGCTGCAGTAGCCGCTGTCGCTGTCGATGTCCGCCTCACTGGAGCTCTCGGCAGGGTGTGAGGCCCGCCTTCTCCGGGGTAGGTTTTTCCACAGCAGGGGGCTGGCCTGCTCCCGTTCCGACGCACCACGACCACATACACTGTCCCCTGGGAAATCTACAGGCAGACAGATATCACAGATCAATCAATTAATACATTAAGCCTAGTCCTGACTAAAGAGCTATTTAAATGCAGATCGTTTTTTAGTCTAGGACTAGACACAATCTTGGTCCAGGAAACCAGCACCAAATATTTTTTTTTACATCAACGCTGCTCTACAGTAACCCGGCCTAGACCAAAGAGCAAGCAGAAGCAGTGGCAAGTAGAAGTAGTATTTAGATGCTTATTGCACCTTTACTGGCTAACAACCAATGTGGCGTCCATCTCATTGTGGATCTAACTCAGCTGCATTGAGTTGTTTTTATTCCCCAGCCGGAGGTGTCAGAAGACAACACGTACTGCACACGTGCAGAGTAGACCTCTCCAACCGGAAACTCTACAATCCTACATTCCTAGCAGGATGGGTATCATAGGCTGCGTTTACACAGGCAGCCCAGTTCTGATATTTTTTCCACTAATTGGTCTTTTGACTAATCTTTTTCAGAGCTGATTTGATTGGTAAAAGACCAATTAGTGAAATAAATATCAGACTGGGCTGCCTGTGTAAACATAGCCATAGTGTCTCAGCATGATGAAGCGTCAGCATTCTAAACCTGTTCTCTCAGTTCAGTAGGATCTAGATGCTCTGTGGTTGACTATGTAGTTTTATTATGTAAAGCCTTAATGCTGTAATGAAGGCTTAGACCACAGTCAGGTACATACAGTCAGTACACAACCCTGTACAGGAGTTAGAGAAGAGTTGGGCCAGTCATTCATCTGTGGACATACAGACCAGTATACAGGGGTTTGGCAATAAAAACCTGAGTCAAAACCTGGCCTTAACTAGTACTAGAATATACTAGTATTGGTGCTGGTACTAGAATATTACTGCTATTGGTACTAGTATGTTACTGATATTGGTACTAGTACTAGCATATGTTACTGGTACTACCATGTTACTGGTATTGGTACTAGTACGTTACTGCCTATATACGTACCAGTCTGCTGGGCAGCATCCACCAGTAGGACTGTCTTGGTCCGTCCGTCTGGCCCCGTTGAACACACCTCCTTCTGGACAGCTACAGTCTTCATGGGGGGCCTCCTGGCCCTCAGGGGCTGACACAACCCCACCTGCTGCTGCTGCTGCTGATAGAACATAGACTATAATATCATTCAACATTATTTTGTATATTGATGTTATACGACTCTCTGGCCATTTAATGGTATTAATTAATTCATTCAATTATTGACTGTATTAATTGATAATGTAATCAATAGTGTCAAAATGAAGAATGGACCTGAGCACCTTGCTTTAGGGTAGACCAGCACAATAACTAACTTCTTACCCTGCCTCCTCTCTGATTGGCTAGTCCAAACGCCTGTCCAAGAGGGGGCGGTCTCTCGCTGACGTCAGCTGATACAGGGTTTACCACGCCAGGCTGCAGGGGCCCAGCGTACGTTCCTGGGAAGGGCTGGTAGAGGAACAGAACAACTTTATTATCCAGCTGTGACAATGAACATTTATCCTCCACTTCACCTAACCATCTCTTCACCTATTAGTCTGGTAGACCTCCTCTCCCAAAAACCAAAGACAACACACACTCTACTACCTACCATGCTAAAGGGAACATTGACAGTGAATAGTACCTGGGATCGGACACCTGCAGCCATCCGGGTTGCTAATTCAGTTCCCAGTTCTTTCTCCTCGCCCATGATTTTAACTAGCAACCTTCTGACTACTGGTCTGCCTCTAAGCCCATAACCTTTCAGCTACCTACCTGGTAAAAGCCCATCATGGGGGGGCAGGGGGCAGGCATGATCTGGTAGTAGGTGTAGTCGTTGGAGACTGGAGGCTGGGGGGAGGACAGGATGGGGTAAGCCAGGTATGGACCACCTGGGGTGGGGTTGGGCTGCTGCCAGCGCAGGTCCCCTCCTCCACTATACATGGGGTGCTGTTGTCTGTAGAGGGGAAGAAGAGAATAAATGATTGGTGTAGTGATGATTGTATGAATATACTGCAACATATTAGGACTAATATACCCGTAGGAGGCCAGAACTGTGTCAAACTAAGATACAGCTTGATCCAATGCTGATATCAGTGTAGAGCTGACTGTGTGTGTGGGTGTGTGGGGCACACTGGCTGATAAGGATCCAGCCGACATTTTCACAGCAAGCGTTCTAGAGCACAGACCACTTCCTGGTATTCAAAACGGAGAGGAAGGAAATGAAGAAACAGACAGGTGCATGAGGTGGCAGATCACCCCTGACAAAGAGAACCGCACAGAACACACACAGGTCTTCAGCTTTCAATCACATCCCGGGCATAAAATTAACACCTGCCACCTGCGGGTTGATTTAGGTATTGGCGGGTGGTCAAAGTGCAGGGCTCTACAGTACGAGCATTACATTTGTGAATAAAAAGTCAAAAGTAAAGTATGAGCACATGTTCGAGTGTAAATGCTGCAGCATCTTTTCTGCTGTTTTGTTTCATAGCTGCTAATTGCCAAATAAATATGAATCCTAGATCCCACCAAACGCAGCAACACTGCTAGATTCATTTTTGGAGGCGCTGCGCACAGGCATAAAAGTTGGTCTAATTTAAGATGAACGTCTACAAAGTGAGACTTTGTCCTCGTGTTTCTTGGCTATTTACATTGTTTTGCTCACAAGCTCAGTTGTTTTTCAACGTTAGTTTCAGTCTGTTGCTTCAACTGATAGCAAAGAGATGCCCTAGTCAGATCCCAAATCTCTCACAGACACCACGGTAACCTCCCGCCCTTAAAGGGCCAGCTGAACATTTTGTCTCTGATATTTTGGTTAAAAGACTCAAGTCACAAAAATTGAAATGAAATTTAATATACCACATTATTTCATACTAGTACGTTTCTTGTTTTAGAAACATTACAAAAGCATAGTCATCTGTTTTTGTGAAAAGGCCCTGATCACATCCCTGGGTGGTACCTTACCGTTCACAGTCAAGCTGTGTATAATACACACACTAGATAGATAGGTACTTTATTGATCCCGGGGGGGAGGTTTAATTGTCAAGCAGCTACAACAAAACACAGGGCAGGTGCAAAATGCCACAACGAAAGTACACAAAAGACACGGTACATAGAGCGGCAGTATGAAAAGGTATAGAAATACAAGATATCTGGAGTGCCAAATAAAGCTATAAAAAGACATTGCATAGTATGGGTGGTTGGCTGAATATGTACACTTTACATTGGTGGATGTTGGATGGTTAACTATACTATACAGGTCGATGGCAGAGAAATACTTCAGTAGCTAAAAATGCGTATGATATGAGCGAGGGTAATAATAGTTTACTTAATAGACAGACTGGGTAAATGAACAGGTAAGTGAACATTTTGCATGGTTGAATTAGCTGTACAGTTAGGTATACAGTTATATTTACAGATAAGTGAATACTTGCATGTTTACACAAACTGTACAGGTAAATGACAGGAAGAGATACTTTAATAGCTAAATGTGTGTATGATATCATTTGGGGTAATAATAGTAATTCCCTTAAAATACAGTCCTTAGTGCGCAGGGTTTAATTACAGACAACTGCACGTATTGCACATTCGATATACTAAAAGCAATGAGAAAAGGTGCAACTGGCAGGAAACTAATATGCATTCCTGAGTGAATGCCTACGTAGGTTAAGTCCAATAATGACTTACAATATTGCATGTGATATAATATAACAACTGTACATGAGTATGTATATACAGACCTGTATGAATAAATAGGTCCTGAGTGGATGAGTGCTGACGGACCAGAGTTACTCACGGATGGATGCATAATTGTTAAACTGGGTCCTAGCACCCCAACAGTTCCAGATCTATGTTGCCGACGGCACGGCACCCCGGTGAGGCATTATATAGTCTCATAGCCGCCGGCAGGAAGGACCTCCTGTAGCGCTCTCTGGCACACCGTGGTGGGATCAGTCTGTGACTGAAAGTGCTCCTCTGCGTCATAACCATAGCGTGCAGAGGGTGGGTGACGTTGTCCATGATGGCCAGCAGTTTGGCCAGGATCCGTCTCTCCGCCACCTCCTCTAGAGTGTCAAGGCTCATCCCCAGGACAGAGCTAGCCTTCCTGATCAGCTTATTTACCCGAGAAGCATCACCGGCTTTGATGTTTGCTCCCCAGCACACCACTGCAAAAAAGATGGCACTGGCCACCACAGACTGGTAGAAGGTATGCAGTAGTTTACTGCACACGTTGAGCCTCCTCAGGAAGTAGAGTCGGCTCTGGCCCTTTTTGTACAGGGCCCCGGTGTTACCGGCCCATTCCAGCCTGTTGTCCATATGGACTCCCAGGAACTTGTATGACCCAACCATTTCCACATCCATCCCCTGTATAGGGACTGCAGTCAGTTGTGCCTTGGTTCTCCTGAAGTCCACCACCATCTCCTTTGTTTTGCTGATGTTGAGCTGAAGGTGGTTCTGCTCACACCACAACACAAAGTCACTGATTGTGCTCATGTACTCCTCCTCCTGCCCACCCCTGATGCACCCTACAATAGCAGAGTCATCCGAGAACTTCTGTAGGTGGCATGTTTCAGAGTTATATCTGAAGTCTGAGGTGTAGAGGGTGAACAGGAAGGGGGACAGGACCGTACCCTGGGGGGCCCCTGTGTTGCTAACTGCCCGTTCTGACACACAGCTCTGTAGTCGCACAAATTGTGGTCTACCGGTCAGGTAGTCCGTGACCCAGGAGACTAAGGGTGCTTCCACTTTCATCCTCCTCATCTTCTCACCCAGTAGCAGGGGCTGAATGGTATTGAAGGCACTGGAGAAGTAAAAAAACATAACCCTCACAGTGCAACCTGCGTTGTCCAGGTGAGAGTAGGCCCTCTGCAGAAGGTAGATGATTGCATCATCCACCCCGATGTTGCGCTGGTATGCAAACTGCAGGGGGTCCATTGATGAACACACCAGGGGTCTGAGGTGAGCGAGGACTAACCTTTCCAGGGTCTTCATGATGTGGGATGTTAGCGCTACAGGTCTGAATGGTTAAAATCCCACGAAATAGTGACGTTCTGTATGGGGATGTTATCGTTCAGCCAAGTCTCAGTAAAACACATTAGGCTCGTTTCACGATAAATCCTTTGTCCACGAACAAGTCCCTCCAACTCATCCATCTTGTTATGTAGACACCTCACATTGCCCATAATAATAGATGGTATAGCCGGCTTGTACTTGAACCTCCTCCGCTTTGCATTACATTTCAATCCCGCCCTACGTCCACGGCGTCGTCTTTTCAATTCGTCCGGAATATCAAACTTTTCCCTGGGGAGCAGCAGCGCTGCGTGGGCTAAATCCAGGAGCTGGGCTCTGTTGTAAACAATAACAGTTGACTCCTGTCGACGTTCAGCTGCGATAAAATCCATAAAATCCATAATCCTGAACTATTATATTTCAACTGTAGCAAAATAAAAAATAAAACTAAAGAAAAAGAGACGAAAGAAAACGAACTAAAACAACAATTTATGCACGAACAACAGGAGATGCTTAACAGGCGACCACTCAGGGCGGCGCCAAACAGAAGTGTTCCTTAGATTAACCAGAAAGAAGCCACCATCAGTTTTCCCACTGACATGGGCACAGGCACGTTCCTGGAGGAGTGTCCGAAAGGGGAATATTCCTGGACTCCATAGGGATCCTTTCAGAGCTAATGCTAGGCTTACTGTCAGTGGCTCAGGGACAGAGGCAGGATAGCTCCTAATACAGATTCAACACATCAGTGACAGTTGCACCTCTCGCTCTTAGGGACAGTTTAGGGGACACAGATTAAGCCTAGTCTTGCATTAAAAGGCATGGGCTCAACAGAGTTCCTCCATTGAATATGTTTTTTGGTCCAGGACTAGGCTTAATCTGTGTCCAGGAAACCTGCCCTTTGTGTGTTAGGTGTAGGCTGTATGGTGTAGGGAGGGGGGGTGCATAATATAGGATGTAGGGTGCATTATATAGGGTGTATGGTGCTGTACCTACCTGTTGGGTTGGTTCTCCTGGACAAAGGGGTAGCAGGTAATGAGGTAGCTGGGGATAGGGGTGGGCTCTACCCCCCCTCCTCCTCCTCCTTCTCCCCCTCCATTCAGGCTCATTGTGACCAGGGATCCTTCCAAACCTTTCTTTTGTGGGATAAACGGCTCCACTTCGGCTGACAGTTTCACATCCTGCAAGGAGACACAGAGGCAGTCAGGACCTGACTAGACAGAAGAGGACAGGACCTGACTGGACAGGACCTGACTGGACAGAAGAGGGCAGGACCTGACTAGACAGAAGAGGACAGGACCTGACTGGACAGGATCCTGCTGGACAGGACCTGACTGGACAGAAGAGGGCAGGACCTGACTGGACAGGACCCTGCTGGACAGGACCTGACTGGACAGAAGAGGGCAGGACCTGACTAGACAGAAGAGGACAGGGCAGGACCATGCTGGACAGGACCTGACTGGACAGAAGAGGGCAGGACCTGACTGGACTGGATCTGGACTGTACAGAAGAGGGCAGAACCTGACTGGAAAGGACTTGATTAGACTGGATCTGGACTGACTGGACAGGAGAGGAGAGAACAGGACCTGAATAGAGAGGAGAAGACCTGACTGGACAGGAGAGGACCTGACTGGACAGGACCTGACTGAACAGAAGAGGACAGGACCTGACTGGACTGGACTGGATCTGGACTGTACAGAAGAGGGCAGGACCTGACTGGACAGGACTTGATTAGACTGGATCTGGACTGGACAGGACAGGACCTGAATGGACTGGACAGGACCTGACTGGACAGGAGAGAACAGGACCTGAATAGACAGGAGAAGACCTGACTGGACAGGAAAGGACAGGACCGGAATGGACAGGAGAGGACCTGACTGGACAGAAGGACCTGACTGGACAGGAGAGGGCAGGACCTGACTGGACAGGACAGGACCTGACTGGACAGGACAGGATCATCTCGCAACGCACCAGACACATTCAGGAGTGATAGGCCTCTCACTTTTGTGCCAAAATAAGAGCAGTTAAAGTGAACCCATATTATTATGTTCATGACTCAGTGAACGTGGTTCAATATGTGTGATGTATAAACGATCCACCATAAAACATTTTTTTTTTTTAGTAACATCAATGATCCATCTTCAATCCCTAGACAACTAGGTCTAACAATCAATCACACAGGACTGGAGAGTAGGCTGTCAGTCAATAGCAATCATTGAAATCTGATTTAGAGACTGATGCCCCTATTCTATATGACTGGACTACAAAGTCCGAGTAGGCATGTTACCTAAGGAGCAGCTAGCTAGGTGAAGACAGGCTATACTAATTATTAACATAACTCATGACTTCATCTGTCAACACCACGACACAGCTAAAACAACAGAACTGGTTCCTTGAGGACAAATGAAACAACTGGCACCAAGAGAAACAACTTTTCAATGGGGCCTTGCGAAAGACTAGCGTCCTGCATAGCGGTAGTCTACAGTACATCAAGCTGTCTAAATAACCAGACAATAGGCTCCTGCACTATGGGCTGTTTTGGCTTAGACAAGGCTACCTACTTACAGTGCATTCGGAAAGTATTCAGACCCCTTGACTTTATCCACATTTTGTTACGTTACAGCCTTATTCTAAAAATGGATTAAATTTATTCACTTATAAATGTCCTTGTTTTTTAAAGAAAAGCAATTTTTTTGTCCATTAAAATAACATAAAATTGATCAAAAATACAGTGTAGACATTGTTAATGTTGTAAATGACTATTGTAGCTGGAAATGGCTGACTTTTTATGGAATATCTACATAGACGTTCAGAGGCCCATTATCAGCAACCATCACTTCTGTCTTCCAATGGCACGTTGTGTTATCTAATCAAAGTTTATCATTTTCAAAGGCTAATTGATCATTAGCAAACCCTTAGGCAATTATGTTAGCACAGCTGAAAACTGTTGTGCTGATTAAAAAAAGCAATAGAATTGACCTTCTTTAGACTAGTTGAGTATCTGGAGCATCAGCATTTGTGGGTTCGATTACAGGCTCAAAAAGGCCAGAAACAAAGAACTTTCTTCTGAAACTCGTCAGTCTATTCTTGTTCTGAGAAATGAAGGCTGTTCCATGCGAGAAATTGCCAAGAAACTGAAGATCTCATACAACACTGTGTACTTCTCCCTTCACAGAACAGCGCAAACTGTCTCTAACCAGAATAGAAAGAGGAGTGGGAGGCCCCAGTGCACAACTGAGCAAGAGGACAAGTACATTACTAGTTTGAGAAACAGACGCCTCACAAGTCCTCAACTGGCAGCTTCATTAAATAGTACCCGCTAAACACCAGTCTCAAAGTCAACAGTGAAGAGGCGACTCCGGGATGCTGGCCTTCTAGGCAGAGTTGCAAAGAAAAAGCCATATCTCAGACTGGCCAATAAAACAAAAATATTAAGATGGGCAAAAGAACACAGAAACTGGACAGAGGAAGGTATGGCTTTTCCTTTTTCAGGTCTCTCCAAAGATGTTTGATCGGGTTTATCTCCGGGCTCTGGCTGGACAACTCAAGTACATTCTGAGACTCGTCACAAAGCCACTCCTACGTTGTCTTCACTATGTGCTTAGGGTCGTTGTCCTGTTGGAAGGTGAACCTTCACCCCAGTCTGAGGTACTGAGTGCTCTGGGGCAGGTTTTCATCAAGGATCTCTCTGTACTTTGCTCAGTTCATCTTTCCCTCGATCACAACTAGCCTCCCAGTCCCTGCCTCTGAAAAACATACCCACAGCATGATGCTGCCACCACCATGCTTCACCGTAGGGATGGTGCCAGGTTTCCTCCAGATGTGACTCTTGGCATTCAGAACACTCTGGAGCTCTGTCAGAGACCATCGGGTTCTTGGTAACCTCCCTGACCAAGGCCCTTCTCCCCCGATTGCTCAGTTTGGCCAGGCGGCCAGCTCTAGGAAGAGTCTTGGTGGTTCCAAACTTCTTCCATTTAAGAATGATGGAGGCCACTGTGTTCTTGGGGACCTTCAATGCTGCAGAAAGTATTTGGTACCTTTCCCTAGAACCGTGCTTCGACACAATCCTGTCTCGGAGCTCTACGGACAATTTCTTCGACCTCATGGCTTGGTTTTTGCTCTGACATGTACTGTCAACTGTGAGACCTTATATAGACAGGTGTGTGCCTTTCCAAATAATTTCCAATCAATTGAATTGACCACAGGTGGACTCCTCATCAAGGATGATCAATGGAAACATGATGCACCGGAGCTCAATTTCGAGTCTCATAGCAAAGGATCTGACTACTTATGTAAAAAAGGTATGTTTTTTAAAAATAATTATACATTTGCTAAAAATTCTAAAAACTTGTTTTCACTTTGTCATTATGGGGTATTGTTTGTAGATTGATAAGGAAGCATTTTAATTTAATCATTTTTAGAATAAGACTGTAACGTAACAAAATGTGGAAAAGGGGAAGTAGTCTGAATATTTTATATTAACATAATAATAATTTAGCATCTCCTGACTTCTACACATAGCCTACAAGCCATTTTAAAAAGTCCAAAAAATCCATGTAATATAGACTAAACCTACAATGAATCCATTAGGTCTAAAGAAGCATGATATGAAGAAAAAGTAGTCTATTTCAGAAGAAAATAATAGCATACTCAGTTGTCCTTAAGTTAGTTCCTGATTTATCTATGCCAAATGGCTGTGGGCTACACTAGTTCATTTATCAGACAATATTTTCTTATAATTTCGTGGCATTATTTTAAAGTATGAATAATATAATTGAACAAAGCTGAAAAAAATATGTTCTCAACGATTTGAGGGAGTGCGCACATGAAGCTATTCTGTGTTGAGCGGTTAACAAAGAAATAGGTAGTCCTATATGCTTAATTTAGAGTTATTCAAGTAACTTTAGTTCTACAAACGTTGGGCTATATGTTTTGATTTTTAATACATTGTAAGGCTGCATCATGAGACTAGTTTGAAAGGCATGAGCTCTGCTTAGTTTTTTGCGCAGGCTATGCACACACCAATAGTCTCTCATTCACAATTTGACAAGCACTTGATAATGCCTCGAATTTCACGGCGGCATCCCCATTGTAACCGTAATGCACCCTTTAAAAAAATCCATGTCTTTTGAAGCCTGGAGTGATTCGTTGTGCCCTTCTCCCTGAGTGTGCTCGGGTCTTTCTCACAGGCTACTAGTGAAGACAGACATCGGGGACGCAACTGCGCACAACCCTATCCAATTCCGAGGTGCATATTGAAGAAATTGGAAGCACTGTCCACATTTACTTTTCATCAGCCAACAAGATGAGTAGGCCTAACAAACTGCAAAAGCACTAGCCTATGTCAATCTACTATCCCCCATAATACAAAAGTTTACCTATTCTATTCTGTGCGAGAAATAAATATTCCAAACATTCTGGGACTGTTGTGGGATGCGATAGATCCCAAATAATACAATGACTAGCATCACGCAACAAATCAGAACGTTTAGCTGATAAAATTATATATTATAAGCGCAGCAATGCGCACATGGTAGTAGGCTAAAAGCGCGTATGTTCCATTCACGGAAAACACCATTATCAAAGGTGACCGCAAATACCAATTATGCATGTAATGCTTTTATTATAAAAAGGTGCGTTTTTATGGTGAAAATTATCTTCCCCAAACTTGAAACTCACGCACTGGTTATTTATGCCGGTTAGTCTCTACAACCCTTGTAAAACGGACTCATGCGCTTAATTTTAAGAAGTTATTTGGCCACTTTAGTCGTGATACAAACCTTATTAAAACATATAGGCCTATGGGCTAGGCTACATGAGGTGTGCGACTATGATTCGAACAAGTCTCAAAAAAAGGCATTGTTTCTTATGCTGGGCATCATTCACCAGTGATAATATATAATTCGCCAGTGATAGGCTACTATTGTCACCCATCAGACTATTCTTGATTTAATATTTTCTTTACATATACTAAATACATGTAATCTATCCGTGAAATAGCTAATGGAGTACGCTTTTACCCCTGGTTTATTTTCATGACAGCCAGGTAGGCTATACTCCTGTTGTAAATATAAGCACTGTGCTTAATATTAGGAAAGTTGAGAAATAAATATAGTAGGCCTAGCCTCTTTTTAGTAGCGGCCATCATTGTTTGCACAGCCTATAGAAATGTTGTGCAACATGAGCTCATGGGCTCTCATGAAGTGTTTGATTATATTTTCGAATCCATTTGCATTGATGTCAGTGTGATTAGAGGGACAATAGAGTGCTGAGTACCAGGCAGTTAGCAAGTTTGGTAGGTTACTAATGACCAGCAGCAGCATCAGAGCTTGGACAAGCCTAATTACCCTGACTAAACGGTCATGTGGTATTTGACTAACTTCATGACTCGTGACCGCCTGTGTGGCGGTAATACGGTCACTGCAACAGCTCCAAGCGTAGCAGACAGACAGACACAGCAACATGTACTGGTGCAATAGAAACACATCCTGGTTGGCCAGATACGGATCTGATCAGAGAGGAGAGCAGAGTGTACTGTTTCTTTGTCCTCACAGAGAACTTGACCGACTGAGGGCCTTAGAACACAGAGCCCCTCTCCCTACCAGCTACTACTCTAACATTAAACACTAGGTAGCACTCCTACCATCAGCCATTCTGTCCAGAGACATTACTTTCCTATGGCCCCTCCTGGTCCAAGTCTGGCCCTGAAGTTGCCCCTTAGATGCTAAATCTTGAGTCAGTTTTGCATTTCCCCCCAATATTGGTTTAGGTTAGGGTTGGGGTAGGGGAAGCTGATCCTAGATCTGTACCTAGGGGTAATAATGACTCAGTCACCCAGCAGTCTTCAGGAGGACTTTAGGGGCCAGCTATATTTAGATTACACTAGTAGCTAACTAACTACGTCTTACATAAGGTATTTAAAGACACCGTCAACTAGGGCCTGGCCTACCCATATAGATCCTTTAATTAAATTAAATTTCATTCTGTGTGCCTACCTCTATTGTCACCATACCACAGGGACAGAGGAGGAGGAGGTGTGTATGTGTGCATGGTGTGGTATGCATGTGTGTGATGTGCGCGTGTGTGGTGTGCGTGGGGGAGGAGGGCTGTGATGTGATGAAATGTACAAAATAATACAAGTCATAAAATATGCATCATAAAATATGCATCATAAAATGTGCGTCAAACATACATCTACAGCTAGCCTACACATCCAACCCCAGTACTGACGTAAAGTCAACATAGGCCAACCACTCTGAAAACAAAATACAAAGGATGACAATTATCCATTCTTTCAAACAATGTCCTCCAGAGTTGGAATAGGTCAGATGAGATGCAGCCTAGTGCTCTACTATTGCTATCATCAGTGGATTGTAGCACTGTAAAGATACTGTAGGCAACTAGATGGGACAGCAGCAGGGCGACAGATAGCCTGGGACAAAGCTGTGAGATATTTACAAAAGGTCAAGCAGCTCAGTGTCTTAAAGAAGTGTAGTCAAAGCACTCTCAAATGGGCATTACTAGTCTGTCTGGATGAATGGGTGGGGGGTCCAGGTGAAACTGAAGAAACCCAGACCCTCTCCACAACTGTTCCCTCTCCTCATCCCCACCACCATGCTCTGTTGCCCTGACTAAATCAAATGTAGGTATCAATTGAATTCATTTTGATGTTTGTTTGTAGTCCTGGTGAATGCTGCTTCAAGGGACTTTAAACACTGATATGGGCCAGACTACTGTTATGACCATTGGACTGTTTATCTAGGTTTACCTCTTATCAAAACTGACCATTGACATAATGTTGACTGAATCACAGGCCTTACTTCCCAGCTAACACATCGTGACTTGCTGCTTGAGTCCCAAATGGCACCCTATTCCCTACATAGTGCACTACTTTCGACCAGAGCCCAATAGGTGCCATTTGAGATGGAGTCCAGACCTATCACTGAGGCAGGCAGCTGCGGTCAGAGGAAAGATCGACCTCATCCCCCCTTTCATTCTGAGAGGAGGAGAGGAAGAGCAGAGAGAGAGGGAGAGTTGACAGAGTTCACACACAAAGACACTCCATTCTCCCAGCCAGGGTCGGAATGTATGAATCCAGCATCAGTACAGCAGTGAACACACACACAAACACACCACACACACCGCCATTGTTTCCCAGTGCTACTGTACTGTCTGTGGGCAGTGTGGGCTGACGTCTGATAGATCCAGGGGTCCTGACTGGTCTACACAGAGCGCTAGGGGTGACGTAGCCAGCTGAAAACAATACCCTGCAGTATACTAGACGCCAGCCTTCTGTGGCCTAAACTATGGTGCCATATACAATCATGGAATTAAGCTTAGTGAAACATCTGACATTTTAAATTAACCATGCTTTGTTTCCGTATGAGGGTTGATGGATAAGCCTACTCTAAAGAGGGCTGGTTACTGTGGATGATCAGTGGAGGTTAGTTACACAAAACTTTAGGTGAGGGGCGGGCGGTAGGTTACTTGGTACGAGGGATGTTACAGGAGGTAGGCCTGGCTAGTTGTAGGTGATGTACAGGAGGTAGACCAAGCTATAGATTATGTTACAGGAGGTAGGCCTGGCTAGCTATAGGTGATGTTACAGGAGGTAGGCCCGGCTGGCTATAGGTGATGTTACAGGAGGTAGGCCTGGATGGCTATAAGTGACAAGGGAGACAGTTACAGGATTAGGCCTGAGAGGATCAAGTGAGGAGCGAGGACGATGGGCCAACCAGGATAAGCCAATTACACAACTAGCTACAACAGTCAGTCATGACTTATAGTATGGCTATAGGGCTCCAGCCCTAGTCTACCAAGGGAAAAAGACTCCAAACCTCCCAATATATGTGCCCTGGCTGGGGGAGACTCGGAGAGTGAGTCCCTGACTGTGTCCAGGTCTGGGTTCTTTAACTCTGGGCGCCATTCTCCATTCCGCTGGTGTAGGCTGTTTAGACGGAGTTGTATGTGATTGATTGATTGATTAGCGCCTGGGAATGGTAGCGATTGTGGCAAAGGTTGTTGGGGGGGGGGGGGGGGGGGGGGGTGGGGGGGGGCATGTGTGTATGCGTGTTAGAGAGATAGAGAGAATAGCAGTGATTATGGAAGAGGCATTGGCAGGTAGCCTAGCGGTTAGAAGGTTAGGCCAGTAACCAAAGGTTTGCTGGTTCGAATCCCGAGCCGACTAGGTGAAAAATCTGTCGATGTGCCCTAGAGCGAGGCACTTGCTCCTGTAAGTCGCTCTGGATAAGATTGTCTGCTAAATTATTAAAATATCATGTGAATGCCTTGAGCTCAGCTCCAAATGTGTGGTGAAAAGGGAAGGGCAGCACTGGGCTGGCGAGACCGGGTGGGACTACTGGGCCATCAACCATCACACCCTTTGTCCTTTCAAGCATTTGTCTCGGATTCATTGTCTTCTAACATTCTCAGCTGGAAAGAGAGAAGTGGTATTGTTCTTTTACTGTTGTTGAATGGGAGGGGGCAAGAGTGGGAGCAAGAGAGTGGTGGGGGGGGGGTTGGGGGGGGATTGTGGATGAGCGAGAGTGATTATGTGCACTAAATTTAGAAAAATATATTAAAGTCACAAGCATGAAACCATCTTGGTTCCTTGAATCGCCCATGCACCTTCATCACATCACTGTGGCATCTGCTTTTATGAATCAATGCATTGAAACGCAACATCAGTACAGCAAACAAGGCTCCGAATGAACACCCTGAGACGGTCTGATGGTGACACAGGAGCAGAGTGCTTTATCCGGGCACTTACAGTAAGTCAGACCACATAGAGTATCTAACTTGTATCATAGTTAAGTTACTCTATGCGCAGCAGCATTCACTCATTGGAATGTGATTAAAATGCAGAATAACCAGAAATTCCTCCAGAGCGAGTCAGCTGGCTAGTTAGTTGTCAACAATCTACCACACACACACTCACTACAGACTGGACGTTTCGGGTAGCTGTTAACTACCTAGCTAGTTAACTTACCCGGGTCCGTATTATAATATTTAGCTAACTATCTAGCAGTAATTTAACGGTGTGTCAAACAACTAAGCTCCCCCAGATAGCTAAGTCGGTCTGTCAACCGATGTTGACATGAACTGACACTAATGTCAAAACAGGTACTGTAACTAGTTTATTTACCTTTTTTGCCAAGATACTCAATCAAGTTAGCTTAAATTAAAACCTATCTAGTACATTGATCAGTAAATCAGGGAGAACAGATGCGATGTGAGATTGTCCATCCAAAATGACAAGCGCATAAAAGCTGCTTAGCTAACTGGCTAGTTAGCCAGTCAGTTCACTTCTTTCATTTACTTCTACGCGTGCCTAGCTAGCGTATCAATCTAGTTAATGACAAATCAAATCATTGACAATAATCAAACACCGGGTAAAATCACTGACACTAAAACATTCAAGGGAAAATATTTCCTGCAGATACATTTTGGGCCTAGCTAGCTATTCCCATTAGCTAACTAATGCTAGTTGTACACTGTACCCAGACATAACGGGTCCGTCCTTACTTCGCAGAGAAAATATGTCTTTACCTTGTTGTCACAAGAGTCCATGTCAATCGCTGAGACGGCGGCAGACCGTCATTGAGCACGCAGTGGTAGTCAAGACATAGGTGATTTAATTTTCTTCATTGTAAATGTTGAGCTATTTGTGTCAAACACACCCTATTCCTACCTCTGCCTGGTTGAACTGTTGCTCCCTAGCTAGCTCAGCTAGATCTGAATGTGTCAACGTAGAAATGGGATGGCAGAAGAGTCATCTGGGACGGAATCCCCACAGGCTCAAAAAGTGTTCGTCTTTGCCTTCGGCGTCTGTCACTGAAATAATTGGATGAACCATTAAAAATATGCCTATAGTGCAAGAAGTAGACGTACTTTTTACAGTAGAGCAGCTGTCTAGCCTACAACAACGAATTTTTGATTAGAATTCAAACATTTCTACTTCGCTACTGCGTGCAATGTATGACATACATTTTCAGTGAATAAAAAAAAGAGTCGGTATCTAGAAGACCTACATTGAAATGTCATATACAGTAAACACAGTTGGAGAACATGTATTTTTATTCACAACAGCCAAAATGCGTTCAATGCTGCAGCTACATGTTGTGAAAAAAAGGTTGCCCAACACAAGCTTCTAGTCAACTGGCACAAAAAAAAGTGTGTTATTGTACTCAAACTGGCTGATGAAAAAAAATAAAGCACTTTTAAAAAGGTGTGGTGAAAGCGATATTTCTTTCTACTAAAGTCTTGTGAAAAAACAAACAAGGGCCTCGAAGTAAACTAAGATATCCCTTAGAGAGTGCTGATGTGTTCTAGAAAGCAGTATATCTCCTCTCTTTCTGGAAAATGCAGTGGCAGATCACAGAACATCTCTGCTGCTGTGTAGTTCCACTCCGCTCAGTCCATCTACCCACATCAACACTGGATGATTTGGTTTATATACTGACACATTGGAACAGTTGATTGAGATTCTCCTTCCTGTCTTTCAGTGCTGTCCATTGTCACATCAGAATCATGTGAGTTTGCTGACGATGGCTTGGTTGAGAGAGTTGAGTTGTTTAGTCCATTTGTCTAAGGCAGTGTAGCGCGCCCCTCCTCTCTTCTGGTAGTCTAGCTCCAACAGCTGGTTGACCTGGTCGATACGGCCTTGGATGGTGCTACAGGGAGGGAACCACAGCACAAGACAGTGATCAGAGAATGGACAGATCTTGAAATTGATCAAATATGCTAATCTCTCCCTCTCTCTCTCTCTCCACATCTATACTAAGCTGTCTGATGGAAACATTCCACCACCACCTAATTTCACTACATACAGTACATATTCTATTTCTGTTGAGCTCTGTGATGACAGTGGGAGTCCAGTATAAAATGTAAATCTATTGTTCCAGTTGACTGGCTGTAGATCTGGCTGAGGGAAGTAAACAATACAATGCACAGCAGTCTGCTACAGTAGCATGGGAAATAATAAAGTCATCATAGATAAGATACCTGCAAACTGTTGATTTCTCCCAAAGTTTTATTTGCCCAACATCTAACAAGGACTTTTGGGTCAAAACCTTGCACAATACAATTGCGGGAGAAATCAACAGTTTGCAGGTATCTCTTTCTTTCATCAGTTTACTTTTTGTAGCCTGCACCTGCAAGTTACTGGATGTGTCTGCGTACACCATTTCTAAAATAGTGAAAAACAAGTTCTGTTCTTTCAACCAATCGATTGGTCTACATTTTTAAACTTGCATTTTTCCATATATATATATAGACACACCCTATGTTCTAAATAAAATAAACTATATGTTGGCTATTAAACATGTCTGATGCTTTAAGCACTGCGATTAAAATTGAAGACACAAATTACCAAAGAGATCAATATAGCCTAACCAGAAGAAAAAAAAAAAACTGCTCCCAACCAGACACCCTCTTCCCACTGATGCTGGCCTTTGCAGCTTCTGCCGTTAGGCTCTGGAAGTTACCGGTAATAGGCTACACCAACGGTCAGCAATCTTTTCCATTTAGAGTGGCAAGTTATCGTACCATTTCTACTGATCTGCGTGCCAGTTATGATTTTTATATGCACATTTTCATGGAACAGTTTCATTTAATTTATAATAAAGTCTTCATATCTCAAAATCAATGTCATGTGGTTAATCAACATTCTATCTAAAGGAAAAAGTAACTTCTATTGCCAATATGTAAAAAAAAAAAAAAAAGCCTACATAAAGCCAACAAATAAAAAAACAGGTAGAAAAAAATCCTGATAAAAATAAAAATCCTATAAATCAGAGTAGTAGTAGTAATCAGTTAAAAAAAATAAAACAGTTAAAAATATTTAATAAAATAGTTCTGTCTAAAAGGTGCCGTGGGTCTAACAGGTGCCTGGTCTCTCGGAAAGGTGTATGTGTCATTCAGGTATCCTAGGCCTACTTCTGTGCGTCCCCTTTAGTCAAGATTGACATGAGCGCGCCAAACAAATGGAAATTAATAAATTTATTAATTAATAAATTGACTACTCGTAAATGGAATGGAAATAAACAAACTTTTTCTCACAAGTGTAGCCTAGGTTGTGCACTCTGCAAACAATGTGTCCGCTCCTAAAATGACAACGGTAAGACTGTAATAATAATATATTCAATGATTTAAAATCAATTACACTAAGCAAACAATGTAGATAAAAAATTATGGTAATTTACGGTGAATGTACTACTGCTGAACCATCCCTGCGGCCTCCACAATGGATTAGTCCACTCAGACAGGCGTGAATCAGACAGGTGTCTCGTGTGCCATCTTTTATTTGCCACTGCTCGACTAAAAAAAAAAATCTTGGTCGACCAACAGCCTATCGACCAAACAATTGACCAGTCGATTAAATGTGGTCAGCCCTAGAGTATACAAAACATTAGGAACACCTTTCTAATATTGAGTACCCCCCCTTTGCCCTCAGAACAGCCTCAATTCGTCGGGGCATGGACTCTACAAGTTGTCGAAAGCATATATATTAAATAATATAAAAACATTTTGAACCTTTATTTAGCTAGGCAAGTCAGTTAAGAACAAATTCTTATTTACAATGACGGCCTACCTACAGGGTCAGCCCCTGGAGCAAATTAGGGTTAAGTGCCTTGCTCAAGGACACATCGGCAGGTTTTTCCACCTTGTCGGCACAGCTATTCAAACCAGAGACCTTTCGGTTACTGGCCCAATGCTCTAGCCGCTAGGCTACCTGCCGTATTCCACAGGGATGTTGGCCCATATTGACTCCAATGTTATGTCAAGTTGGCTGGATGTCCTTTCGGTGGTGGATCATTCTTGATACAAACACGAAATTTGCGCGTGAAAACCCCAGCAGCGTTCCATGTCTCAATTGTCTCAAGGCTTAAAAATCCTTCTTTAACCCTTCATCTACACTGGTTGGTAGATTTAACAAGTGACATCAACAAGGGATCATAGCTTTCACCTGGATTCACCTGGTCAGTCTATGCCATAGAAAAAGCACTACATGTATATAAGAGGTATTCAGCCTCTCATAGAAATACAGAAGAGTCTAGAAAAAACATACAAGTCTTCCGTGGCGTGAATGCCTGTTTGATGCAAAGGACATTTCCTAACAAATCAAAAAGTATTATTTTCTTCCTCTACACTCCTAAACGGTAGTTTGGGCCAGACATCAGATGCACGTCTAAGACAAACTTACTTGTCCAATATGCACTGCACCAACAAACTCTCCACGTCACAAACATCTATGTTCAGCTCCTGAGACAGATGAGACAGAATACAGGGCGTTACACTACAATCAATCCTAAAAGCAACATCAATGACCTAATAAATACAATTTCAATCTACTCAGCAAAGTTAATTATCGGATACATAATCAATACACACAGTGAAGTCAATGATTAGGTCTAGTCTGGTCTCAGATCTGTTTGTGCTGTCTTACCAACTCCTATTGTAAAAATCATCATGCCAATGACCATAGGAGTTGGCAAAACAGCACAAACAAATCTGGGACCAGGCAAGTTAGTCCAGAAGCCAGTGCTATCCTCAGACATACCTTAGAGATGAATGGGATGTGTATTCTAGTGTAAGGCTTGATGAGCGCAATAAGGACCTGGGTTCTGATGTTCCGCAGCAGCTCTGGAAAATAAGACAATACAGCACTGATCAGTCTCTTCAGACACACACCATCTACCAGAACACACACACCATCTAAATATGCAGCTACATTTTGTCTCAATTTTGTTGAAACCTCGTCTTCAATGCCATACTTCCATGTCTCGTTTAACAAATGTGAGAAAGCCCACACACACATAAACACCACTCACCCTCGATGTGTTCTCTGATGAAGGGGTCGTCCATGATACTACTATGGTTGGTCTTCAGGATCTTCTCAAACTCTGTGATGTCATTATTCTGATAGGAGCTGGAAGCAGACACACAACAGTAGAACAGTCACTGGGTTAGAATAATGATATAATAATCCATAGAATAACTATATAATAATACATAGAATAATCCATACATCCATATATTGTCTTCATCCAACCACAACACCACCACAGCTTCACTATCCCACTAAAACATATTTCTAAATATTAGCCTTTTCAACGTCAACAATCTGTTATTTTCTACAGTTCTGGGTGTGTTTTAAATTGTCTGTTTGCATAACAACAAAGTTCAAATGCATGGAAGGAAACAGCTGGAATTCTATTCTACTCTAAGAGAGTGTGAGGAGGAGACCAGAGCTAAAGAGAGTGTGAGGAGGAGACCAGAGCTAAAGAGAGTGTGAGGAGGAGACCAGAGCTAAAGAGAGTGTGAGGAGGAGACCAGAGCTAAAGAGAGTGTGAGGAGGAGACCAGAGCTAAAGAGAGTGTGAGGAGGAGACCAGAGCTAAAGAGCAAATGGCCCGGAATGGGCTTTTTATGGTCGATGCCATTCAATCCAGCATCCGCTGTGTTAACAAATGCGAAGCCTGTGAATGGTAGGGTGTTCATGCTTCTCACGCTGTTCAGAGCAGAGATACCAGAAACAACTCCCCCAACTCGCCTGTCAGCTAGTCATCGTCTGTGAATCGAACACGGAGCTCATGGAGGCCTCCGCGTGCAGTTTCACATTTTGAGAGGTGTACGGAGACACAGCCTATGTGCACTCCCATTTACTTCTGCAATTGCATCATAATCGCTGAGCAGACCCTCTGTGTCGTGATGCCAGACTGACCATAAATTAGGTTGAAGAGACATCACACAGTTAAACCAATGGTTAAAGGATATCTTCACTATGTTACACCTGTATCTTTTAACCACTTATATGTGATGTAGAACAATAACAGTTTGGGTCGACTGACAAAGCACAAATAAGTGGAAATATGTTGTAAATAGCGAAGATATCATTTAACTGATGCCATGGCTTTCTACCCTAAAATATCACCAACACCCCCATGGATTACTAGACACAGCACACACACACACGTGTTATTACCTTACAAGATTTGTCATGGCCAAGATCTCTGGGTCGTTTTTATAGGGTTTGGCCTGTCACAGAAAAACAACACTTTATCATGCAGTGTTTGCTGCAGGTGATTTGAATTTGATTAATGCACTGTTAGTGCCTTCAACAATATAAAACTGCGGGATGCAACCACAACGTGTTGCTATGGAGTTGACAATGTATAAATGTAACAATATCGGACAATCATAAAAATAGACCCTGAATCTGATTAGCCTAATATTTTTCCAATATTAATCAGATGCAGATATTTTCTCCATAATGTCAGTGATAATGTTAGTAATTGAATAGAACAGGACTTAACTAAACTGAATTGAATGAGTTTTGTACCTCCTGTGAGTCGAATGGGTTGATTCCAGACTTCATGAGCATGTTGGCCAGCACCAGGTACTTCAGACAGGTGGTTCTCCTGGGGCTGCCTGACTCATCGTAATTCTTAAACGCCTCAAAGAAGTCTGTGTGGGCCTTCTCAAACTCCCCCTCTCTCAGGTGCATCTTTCCCCCACACTCTGGGAAAGGGCACAAAACAAGAACAGGCCTGTTACTACATCACATAAACACACGCAGTGACACACACAGATCCACCAATTGTAAAAAGTTACAGTACACTTCTGTGACTCTTTCAGGGTCTCGCCTCAATAGTGACAAATCTCCCAGTCTTCCTACAGGTCAATTTACATGTCGTAATCATAGAAATACTATTCTAAGGGGGTTCTATTTCTATGGTCATTTTTATTTTATTCAATGTGTACCACTGTATGTGTGGCTCCGATGCAATAAATTCAATAGACACAAATGTTTCGACAGCTATGCTGCCTTCAGGGTTTCATCATTCTATGGTGGTAACACTCACCCCTGATGACTCCCATGATGAGTGGATGAGGGATAGCAGACTTGATGTGCAGGGACTGTTCATACAGGGCCTTCAGCTTCTTGTTGTTCTTCTGGGCTGTGTACATCTGGATCTCCAGAGCATAGATCTCCAGGAGCTGAGTGCCTTTCTTCAGGTCGTCCTCCCCGTCATCTGTCTAGAGAGAGACATAGATATACAACATTACAGATCATATACACATAACAGACCATAGATCTGCAGCGTTGTCTGTCTGCAGTGCACATACAGCGGGGAGAACAAGTATTTGATAACCTGCTAAATCGGCAGTGTTTCCCACTTACAAAGCATGTAGAAGTCTGTCATTTTTATCATAGGTACTCTTCAACTGTGAGTGACGGAATCTAAAACAAAAATCCAGAAAATCCCATTGTATGATTTTTAAGTTATTAATTTGCATTTTATTGCATGACATAAGTATTTGATACATCAGAAAAGCAGAACTTAATATTTGGTACAGAAACCTTTGTTTGCAATTACAGAGATCATACGTTTCCTGTAGTTCTTGACCAGGTTTGCACACACTGCAGCAGGGATTTTGGCCCACTCCTCCATACAGACCTTCTCCAGATCCTTCAGGTTTCGGGGCTGTCGCTGGGCAAAACGGACTTTCAGCTCCCTCCAAAGATTTTCTATTGGGTTCAGGTCTGGAGACTGGCTAGGCCACTCCAGGACCTTGAGATGCTTCTTACGGAGCCACTCCATAGTTGCCCTGGCTGTGTGTTTCGGGTCATTGTCATGCTGGAAGACCCAGCCACGACCCATCTTCAATGCTCTTACTGAGGGAAGGAGGTTGTTGGCCAAGATCTCACGATACATGGCCCCATCCATCCTCCCCTCAATACGGTGCAGTCGTCCTGTCCCCTTTGCAGAAAAGCATCCCCAAAGAATGATGTTTCCACCTCCATGCTTCACGGTTGGGATGGTGTTCTTGGGGTTGTACTCATCCTTCTTCTTCCTCCAAACACGGCGAGTGGAGTTTAGACCAAAAAGCTCTATTTTTGTCTCATCAGACCACATGACCTTCTCCCATTCCTCCTCTGGATCATCCAGATGGTCATTGGCAAACTTCAGACGGGCCTGGACATGCGCTGGCTTGAGCAGGGGGACCTTGCGTGTGCTGCAGGATTTTAATCCATGACGGCATAGTGTTACTAATGGTTTTCTTTGAGACTGTGGTCCCAGATCTCTTCAGGTCATTGACCAGGTTCTGCCGTGTAGTTCTGGGCTGATCCCTCACCTTCCTCATGATCATTGATGCCCCACGAGGTGAGATCTTGCATGGTGCCCCAGACTGAGGGAGATTGACAGTCATCTTGAACTTCTTCCATTTGCTAATAATTGCGCCAACAGTTGTTGCCTTCTCACCAAGCTGCTTGCCTATTGTCCTGTAGCCCATCCCAGCCTTGTGCAGGTATACAATTTTACACAGCTCTCTGGTCTTGGCCATTGTGGAGAGGTTGGAGTCTGTTTGATTGAGTGTGTGGACAGGTGTCTTTTATACAGGTAACGAGTTCAAACAGGTGCAGTTAATACAGGTAATGAGTGGAGAACAGGAAGGCTTCTTAAATTAAAAAAACGAACAGGTCTGTGAGAGCCGGAATTCTTACTGGTTGGTAGGTGATCAAATTCTTATGTCATGCAATAAAATGCAAATTAATTATTTTAAAAAATCATACGTGATTTTCTGGATTTTTGTTTTAGATTCCGTCTCTCACAGTTGAAGTGTACCTATGATAAAAATGACAGACCTCTACATGCTTTGTAAGTAGGAAAACCTGCAAAATCGGCAGTGTATCAAATACTTGTTCTCCCCACTGTAGATATAGAACATAATAGACCAGATATACACATAACAGACAAAAGATCTCCAACATTGTCTGTCTGCAGTGTACATAGATATACAACGAAACAGATCAGATATACACATAACAGACCAACTGCTAGCACACATATTGTGAACTTGGAAGTTGGCTTCTGTGGATCCCTCCTAACCTCAGACGACTATGTAAACCCCATCAGACTAAACGTAGTCTCAGACTACCACCTGTCGTACTGTACCTGACAGGACTGGTGCAGCTGTCTAAGGATCTTCTGTAACTTCCCAAACTCCTCCCTCTCCAGGTACAGCTTGCCCAGCTGAAACAACAGGACCAGATAAAACAGGCTGAGACAACAAGAGGACTTCAATTAAAAAACAGGCTGAGAGACAAGAGGACTTCAGTTAAAACAGGCTGAGAGACAAGAGGACTTCAGTTAAAACAGGCTGAGAGACAACAAGAGGACTTCAGTTAAAACATGCTGTTAGACAAAAACAACTTATATGTTTGTGCTTTCACAAAAAAAGGACATTACGATGTTTGGCAAATAATTTAACACAAACATATCTGGCTACCGGTCTAGGGCGTTGCAGAGGTAGAAACTCCCAAACACAGAGGTCTGACAAACTGACAGATCAGATATTGTCCTACCAATAGAAACATTGTGTACTACATGCACATGTCCCAATTATCTCCCCTTTCTCCCAAAGTGTGCACTTGTTCACTTCACTTAACTTCCTTGAGAAGAAATGACTAGTCCACACCTCCACCAATCCACTGCTTTTAGATTTTTGTGGGAAGTAGTGACCCTGTGCACACTTTACCTACCTTTGTGTTGGTTTTGAACCAGAGTCTGTCGTTCTTGGCGTCCTTCAGAGCGTCCAGCGTCGTTTCATAAAACTCCTGCAGCAGGTCCATCTGTGACACATAAAACAACCAACCACAGCCCACATTTAACACCTCAGTCATCTAGAAGATGAACCACAGCTCTCATTAACACCTTAGTCATCTAGAACATGGATCACAGCTCTCATTTACACCTCAGTCACCTAGAACATGGAACCACAGCCACCACTTCATTCATACCAACAAGACTGACCCACAGTCTGTCATTTTATCCGCCATATAAAACAAAAGTTGTAAAACATATATATTGATATTGTTAAAAGGTAAAAAGAAAATATATAAATATATAAATAATAATAAACACAGTTCACATAACTTGAGCTTTGAGGCCAAAACCCCTTTGTTCTATTTTCTATTTCCAGGTATTGCGTCTATACCTGTTTGGAGGTGGAGATGTAGTCTAGGATGGAGTTGATGGACTTCTCAGAGTAGTTTCTCGTCACAGCGCTCCTGATGTACGTCAACAGCTGCTTGTACCGAGACATCATCTCTGGGAAGTTGGTCTGAAGGACACACACGTTCGACAGGAGACAGTTCGACAGGAGACAGGGCATTGAGTTCAGTTGTAGTGGAAATGACAGTAGGTCGTAAAGAAAATCTCACAAGCATTAATCATACGGATTCAGAAACAGAGAGTTGACATCGAGACAACTCTACAGCGCATTTAATTTCTTACCAGCTTGAAGTTGATTTTGATCATCTGTTTAAGGGCTTTGAACCCCCATTCTCCCTTCTCTCCCTCCAGCTCCAATACCTGCCAATAGAGAGTAAACATTACCATCATACATTCATCAATTTGTAAGTAAGTAGCCAGTACCCACCTTCTGGAAGCTGTTGAGAGCTGCTTTGGGGTCATCCTCCTTCAGTGCTTTGGAGTTGTAGTACTGGTTCTCCAAGTCGACGTTTGGCTCGGAGTTACTGTCCTCAGAGTATTCCTGAATTGAGACATAAACTCAGGACATACGTTAGCTGGCTACGAGTTTTTATTTTATTTAACTAGGCAAGTCAGTTAAGAACAAATTCTTATTTACAATGACGGCCTACACCGGCCAAACCCGGACGACGCTGGGCCAATTGTGCGCCGCCCTTTGGAACTCTAAATCACGGCCGGATTGTGATACAGCATGGAATCGAACCAGGGTCTGTAGTGACGCCTCTAGCACAGCGCAGATTGATAACGTGACAGAGATGTTATGATTGGGCTAACGGCTTGCCATAGTTGTTTACTAATGAGGCTAAGTAACTAGCTAGCCGTTTTAGCGAACCAACAGCGGCGCATGCGCGGCTAAAGGATAGGTATATACACCTACCTACTAGCTGGTTAGCTAAACGATTCTGGCTAACTATGGTAACATAACATGTTCCAATAAATCGACTAGTATAACTAACTCAGTATACTATAGCTAACACAGTTTCCCCCATGCCAAGCAGTTGAGTTTAGCTAGCACTAGCAACAACTTTGTTAGCAAGCCTCGCCTTTATGCTAACGTTAGCTGAACTAGCTAGCTAGTTAGTTAGTTTAGATAACTAGCTAGCTACCACCCCTGCTCTGGCCTAGCTAATGCAAATATACTAGTTAAGGAAGCAGCTCTGATTAGACATCAATAAACAAGGAAATAGAAACGTATTATGTAAACTTACGCTTACCAGATCATAATCTTCTTCATCATCGCACATGAAATCATCTTCCATGTCAGACATCTTGACGGGTCTTCGGAGACAACAAACAAACCGCAGTTCTACAGCGCCACCAAACACTACGCCGGTTTCAGCATAGTACTGCATGATTCATTCTGGAATTGTAGTTCGCTTTTCTACCCGAAGATGGAACCGTAACATAATTTTAAAATAACATTGATCCAGCTACAATTCAAACAGAAGAAGTTTCTGACTCACATATATATTGTATATGACTCACAGATAACTATCTTACCTTAATCATAGAAATAACCATAAAAACCTTGCATCACAAATCAAAGGGTGGGGGTGGGGGTATCATATCAAAGCTATCATGTCAAAGCTGCTTATCGATCACTGCACCTGTATATAGCCCTTCTGTAAATAGCCCACCTTACTACCTCATCCCCATATTTATTTATTACTTCCGCTCATTTTGCACTCCAGTATCTCTATTTGCACATCATCATTTGCACATCCATCATTCCAGTGTTAATGCTAATCTGTAATTTATTTCGCCACTATGGCCTATTTATTGTCCTTCCTTCCTAACCTTACTGCATTTTGCACTACATTTGCACTCTGTATATAGATTTTCTATTGTGTTATTGACTGTACGTTTGTTTATTTCCCATGTGTAACTCTGTGTTGTTTTTTGTCGCACTGCTTTGCTTTGCCTTGGCCAGGTCGCAGTTGTAAATGAGAACTTGTTCTCAACTGACCTACCAGGTTAAATAAAGGTGAAATAAAAAATAAAAATAATAAAATATACACACTCACACATTGACCTAGTTGCAATCCCACACTGAGAAATGGGTCTGAACCATGATGAGAGGTTTTCAGCATTTTAATGGGGTCGAAATAATTTGTTTTAAGGGACTTCAACAAGCCAGCCTCTGGAGGTACACAGAGAAAAAAGCAGATTTGGCAGAGTCACTGAGGTATGAACTATGAATGTGGATCTATTGGAGGTTTTTTTACTAACATTGCGTGATAATGCTGGGAGACCGTTTCAGACTAGAGTGGAGTCAACCCCGTGGATCAGGTTTAAATATATTTCATGAGTATTTTTGAACAGTGTTGGCTGCCACTCTATGACACACACACACACACACACACACACACACACACACACACACACACACACACACACACACACACACACACACACACACACACACACACACACACACAGTGCTGGCTGCCAATCTGACAGATAGGCCTTTGGCAGCATGTCTCCTATCTGTAATCTCTCTCTCCCTCGCTAGAGAGCTCGTTTTACACCAGACTCACTAACAGATTTTTATTACTAAAGAGATTCCTTTTCTGAGAAGACTGCAAGAGGCTTGAGACGTGTCATAACGGTATGGAAGACAGAAGAGCTTTTGTTGATTTATACCAATATTCTGGACCTGTGGAGTCAGTTGGAGCATAATATTTATAATATCATCTAGTGGATCCAACACCAGAGAGAGGAGAGCAGGGGCGGGATGTGTCAGCATGCTGTTACTGGGAAATAGGGCTCCTTCGTCACAATATGTGTGTGTGTGTGTGTGTGTGCAGAGAGGTGCAAAAATTACAAAATACAATTACAAAATACCCTAAAGACTAATGTATTAAAATAAAATACAACAATAACCTCAACAACATTCTTAGTAACGGTAACAAAACAATGTTCTAATGAGCTACATCTCCAAACAAGACCACACATTATTATTATTGTTTGAATGACTTGAGATGGGCAAAGATATAGCAAAATGTATCTTGTTATAAAATACCCTAAAGAATGTATGAAAATAAAATGCAAAATACTGATACATTTTATAAAAATATTTATTTTCAAAATACAGAAAATACATTTCAAGTAGGCAAAATAACAGAAAATAAATAATAGACAGACTATTTCAGTCAGAAGTCCTGAGCAGTTAGAAATCGAACAAATACGTTTTTTTTCAATTTCAACTTCTTTTAGAAGAAATAGGCCCTATATAATTTTCAATCAGGACTGTTGGAACAAGACATTACAGCTCTCTAAAGTATCGTGTTCCAAAATAAACTGGACTGTAGTTCAGGCCAGGGAAATACAAATGGCAAAATACTCAAAAGTATTTTAAATATATGTAACATAAATACTGGCCGTCTGTGTGTGTGAAGCGTCTCTCAGCGTCTCTGTAATTGTGTTGTGTTTCTATCAACAGGACCCCTGGGGAGCGACACACACACACACACACACACACACACACACACACACACACACACACACACACACACACACACACACACACACACACACACACACACACACACACACACAGATAAACAGAGACGGGAGAGTAGATTTTGAGTTGTAGTGGGAATGAGAGGTGTTGTGGGCCAGCTGTGATCAGCCCAGCTCTGATCGCTCTCTCTGGGTCTGTGATCAGTGATTATCCGAGCTCTGGTCTCTCTCTCTGGGCCTGTGAGTCAACTGAACCAGGCTTCTCATTATCACACTGACTCATATTGTCTGTCTGTGATGAATAGGGCCATTTCACCAACCTGCTAACATCAACCTACTGGGTAACATCAACCTCCTGCCAACATCAACCTACTGGCTAACATCAATCTACTGGGTAAGATGAACCTCCTGGGTAACATCAACCTACTGGGTAACATGAACCTCCTGGGTAACATCAACCTACTGGGTAACATCAACCTCCTGGGTAACATCAACCTCCTGGGTAACATCAACCTCCTGGGCAACATCAACCTCCTGCCAACATCAACCTACTGGGTAATATCAACTTCCTGGGTAACATCAACTTCCTGGGTAACATCAACCTACTGGGTAACATCAACCTACTGGGTAACATCAATCAATAATGATTAATTGACAGTCTCTCTGGGTACGTGCCTCAAGCTTCTCTTTCTCTGGCTCCAATACCTGCCAATGGAGAGAATAGATGATAGATAGATGGATAGATACTTTATTGATCCCAAGGGGATATTTCTTCGGAAGGACCACCATAAATTTGTCTGTGTGTGTGTGTGTGTGTGTGCGTTGATTGCGAGTGTGTATATTTGTATGATATTATAAACATCACAGTGCTGCCCTCTCACCTCTCTCTCTCTCTCTGGTGATTCATGTAATAATAAACACTGATATTATTCCCCAACCCCTAATGTAAACAACAGGGTTTATCTACCGTTTCATTTCGGGTTGCCAAAAACTGTTTCATGCTGCAGCTAATAACGGTGATCCAGTAAATGTAATCTTGTTTCTGACAGTTCCTTAAACACTAGCAGCCCCTTTAATGTATCTCCAACAGGACAGCTGGTAAACCATGGCAACCACCAAGGCCCTATGTTCTCTACCCAGCATGCAGTCTGATTCTCTCTAAATGTGTTTCTCTAGGAAAGAGCTCACGGAAGGGGCCCTAACTCACACACACACACACACACACACACACACACACACACACACACACACACACACACACACACACACACACACACACACACACACACACACACACACACACACACACACACACACACACACACACACACACACACACACACACACACACACACTCTCCCTACCTTGCGCCCTCTCCCTCCCTCTCTCTCTCCCCCTCTGTTCTCAATGCCAGAACCCCAGGGTCATCAGAGCTGTGTTCCCTCCCTAACCTGCCCAAGATGCGTGACTAGACATTTTGTTTTCTTGTTGCTGTTTTTTACTTTTTATACAGCAATTTGTGTTCAGCTGTGATGTTATTACACATGAAACCCGGCTTGGAGGGCAGAAAACACGCTGCTGCCAAGTCTACACACACCCTCTCACATCGCACGCTAGCTGGCTGTGGTATGTGCCTGGTGAGGGGTGTGTAGGGGGTTGAGATATGGGGATGAGGGTGTGGGGGTACTATACGTGTTAGTGAGGGTGTGTATGTGGGGTTTTAGGGGTTGGGTTAAATGCGGAAGACACATTTCAGTTGAATGCATTCAGTTGTACAACTGACTAGTATCCCTCCCTTTTTTTATCCCCAGATCTCTTGATGGTATACAGAAATGCTCTTCACTTTGGGTGCTGTGGAAGTCTGTCCTCCTGAGTGCTCTAAGATACCGTAACAGTAAAAACATTATCAGCCACCATACTGCCAAGGCCAACAAGATCTCATGGTTTGACCAATTTGACTTCAGATTCTGACGATTATCCACGTTTCTCCAAACGTCAAATTGTCTGCATGCCTGCCTGTCTTCCTGCTTGCCTGTTTGTCTGTTCTGTACTGAGCTGTCATAGTAGAGTAGATCTAGTGATTAATGAATATTGCAGGTTAATCTGTGTGTGTGTGTGTGTGTGTGTGTATGTGTGTGAGCTTATTTATAAAGGGGTCTAGCCCCTGAGAGCACTGTCAGGAGTGGAGAGTTTAAAACCTCAGATGATGAAAGGGCCTTGCGTGTATCTGCAGCTTCCTCACACGGTAAATACAGATCACTTGACCCTCCTGGGACAGATCACTGAAACGTTATCATATGGAGTACTGTCCTTCCTTGCATGGACACAGGGGTCTCTCTCTGTTTCTTTCCCTATCACTCTCTCTCTCTTTCTCTCTCTCTCTGTATTTCCCTAGACCCCACTCTGTTTTGTTCTTTATCTATCCCTCTCTCTCTCTCATTCTCTTTATTTCTCTCTCTGTCTCTTTCTCTCCTCTCTTTCTCTCTCTCTCTCTGAGTATGGTGCTCTACTCCAGTGGAGGCTGCTGAGGAGAGGATGGCTCATAATGTCTGGAACAGAGAAAATGGAATGGCATCAAACACATGGAAACCATGTTTGATGTATTTGATACCATTCCAATCATTCCGCTCTAGCCATTACCACGAGCCCATCCTCCCTAATTAAGGTGCCACCAACCTCCTTTGCTCTACTCCCTCTCCCTCTGACAGACAGTCACAAAAAGTAACTTTCCACTGCATGGTCTGGGGTCCTCCTGTCACAGGCTGCATTAAGACTGGGCTGGGGTCCTCCTGTCACAGGCTACATTAAGACTGGGCTGGGTCCTCCTGTCACAGGCTGCATTAAGACTGGGCTGGGGTCCTCCTGTCACAGGCTACATTAAGACTGGGCTGGGTCCTCCTGTCACAGGCTGCATTAAGACTGAGAACCCTTTTTGGTTCCTGGTAGAACCTTTTATAAAGGTTACCAAGAACCCAACAAAGGGTTATACCTAGAACCATCTGGGAAACGTTCCACCTAGAACCCCTATGAGAGGTTCTACAGAGAACCCTTCTATGGTGCGATGGTTTCTCTCAGGGTTCTATCCAGAACCTTTTCAGCTTCTAAGGGTGCTTACAAGAACACGCCCAAGGGGTTCCACTGAGAACCCTTTTATATTCCAAGGGTTTCATCTAGAACCCACCCAGGGGGTTCCACTGAGAACCCTTTTATATTCCAAGGGTTTCATCTAGAACCCACACAGGGGCTTCCACTGAGAACCCTTTTATATTCCAAGGGTTTCATCTAGAACCCACTCAGGGGCTCTAAAAATAACCTTTTTATAAGGGTTTCACCTATAACCCTGTTGTCTTGAGGGTTCTTCAAAGAACCGTATTGTATTTTACAAAATGATTTAATCCCATATATTATGGTCATCCATCATTTTAACAATCTATGTTACAATTACCAATGTTTACTTGACATTGAGAAAACATTCAAACAATTCTTAATGAGAATTTGTTTAATTTACTAATCTCGAAACAATGCTGGTTAAGGATGGGAGACTGAGGATAAGCCAACAGAACATGAGAGGCTGTGTAGGTCCCAGGGGGAACAGGTCAAAAGTGAGCATAGGACCAGTGGAATCAGCAACATGACAGGACACAAGCCAGGCACATCAGGCTGCCCTCAGCAGATGAATTAATGTAATCTCCAGCAACGGTGACATAGCAGAGAGGGAAGAGAAAAAAAAGACAGTAGCATCATGCCAAGATCCACTTACTACACCAGATGAAGCAGCAAGCCATTTACAAACAAAGTAACGCAGGGTCCAATGAGAGCAGTTGGAGTATGGGCACATAATGGTGACAGTTGAACAGATTGAATAATCCTGTCCTCCAACTCCTATACTAACAGCCTCCACTGGTACACAATCAGTTGAAAATGAGGGAACCCCACAAAGTTTTCACATGAATTTATTTAAATAATGTTGAAATACTTTTCAGTAAAAACATTACTTACTGTAACTTTAATAATGAAAAATTAGGGAAGTCTGTATGCCAACGTAAAAATTGGAATGATCAAAAATATGTATTGAATAGAGAGTAATTTAGCAATATTTAGCGAAACACAGAACTGGGCAGCTGCAGGAATTTGACCATTCCATTTGAACTAATCTCACATTTAACACAAAATCTAAATAAAAAAGCATCCCATGCTGCAACAGTCTAGTCTACTTACTACTACCCACACAGTTGTACAGCCTCTTCACTGAAATTGGTACAGCACTGTGGTCCTTGATACCCAAAACAAATCTTTCAATTAAAATGAGTTTAAAAGTTATTTTGGGTACTGGACTCCAAAAACAAAATAGAGTGACATTAATGCACTCATGGCATATGATAAGTCCATGCTGCTGTCCTCAGTCAAAACTTGTATACCATCTAGGTATAGGGTTATCCTATGTGCCTGCAAAGGGTTTCCCTCCTCTGTGTTATGGAGCATGATTGCTGGAGTAGGCACATTTGGCTCCTATGCAACAACAACAGATACATATCAGTAAGTAAAAGTTGCTGTGAATACAACAAAACGATAACAGCAATGACATCAATGTTGGTATACTGTGGATAACGCCTATTCCTAGACAACACACTGAGCTGAAGTATTTACCTCCCGTACAGTGTACAGAAATGATGAGTCCTCTCTGGAAATGGAAGGCAGCAGTAAAATTGCTGCATCACAAATGAGTCCTGAGGAAATACAATTATTTTGTAATATATTTGGACTGATGTTTTCAGAAATACAGATTGTGGCTTTGTGATTAACATACAGATACCTTGTCTTACTGAATCCTCCAGGCAGTCATTGATTGCCCTCTGGCAATGCTCCTTTAGGGCACACAGTGATGCTCTTTGAACAATCTGTTGCCATTTGATTCAGCTCTGTGACCATTTTGCAATCAGCATCTACAAGGAATTGTTCCTTCATCTCCCACAGAAGCTGAAGGAGGAGCAAAAAGTATTAGCTCCAAATACTTGATTATCATAAACCGCAATAATACACATGGAATCAAATATGATCAAATCAATGCTTGAAGATACCAACTATTTTAGGAAGCTTCAGTGCTGGAAACGTTTCGATTTCGATGTATACACACGTCCACAAATAAGCCATGTCACGGTGCAGAGGCAGGACCCGAGGCGCAGAGCTGAAGTAAACAGACATTCCTTAATTTGTGCTACACGAAAACAACAAACAAGGCGCGGCCGCAATAATGAACTGGTGCACAACATGCACAAACAATAACCCACCTGCAGGTGGGAAACTCAACAACTTAAATAAGATCCCCAATTAGAGACAACGCAGGGCAGCTGCCTCTAATTGGGGACCAACAAAAAACAAACATAGACTAGCCTAGACAACCCTACTATCAAGCCCTGGCAGTAACCTCCAGACACCATAAAGATGCCAAGAGATCTTACTCTAGTCAGGACCTGACAAGCCACTGGCCCTGGTACTTAACAAGATGGAGGACTTTTACAAAAATTGGGACCTCCTCTCCATGGAATACATCAAGGACAAAAAAAATCTCAAACTTTGTATGTGTTACTGTCAATTACAATTCTGTTAGTCTTCCAGACTGTTTAATTTGGGATGTCCTCAGTGGTGATCACTTTTTTCAGTTCTTGCAGTCTGGAAAAAGGCACTTCAGTACATGCACCAGGTGCCGCATCAGTGGTTGTGCTATTCTGAATATCCCAACACTGGCACATCTGATATCTTTTTGCTAATGTAAGAGAAACATTCTGGAAGTTGTATACAACAGATGAGCGCCCCTTGATATACAAATGTTTGGCCTCAAACCGCATGCACCAATGTACTCAGAGCCCCAAATTCACTAATAAGTCGTGGATAGTGTACAAGATAGTGAGTTGAGCCAGGGTAAATTTGCCAGGGAAAAGGATCTGTAGCTCTGCCATATCACATAATATCACAAATATTCCGCAGGTATAGATGCCAGTGAGGGCTGTCTTCAGGAACAAAGCTGCCAATCAGAAGAGGAAGAGCCCTCTTGTTCAAGCCACTGGCACACCTCATCGTTTGTCCAGGCTGTATAGTTCATTTCTACCAAAAAAAGCAAAAAACAAATGCTAGCATTAAAATAGTCCACCTTTCACCATAAAGTCCTTAGCTAGACTCAAACTTGCTGAAATAAGATATTAGATTTAGCTTACCTGGATTCTCTGAAGTTTCTCATCTTCTGTGACTTCAATCCAGCTTCTAGTATCAATTCATACACACATAGACAGGTGATCACACATTGGGCCCGTTCGAGAGGTAAGCCGAAAGTAGCCAACTGTAGACACAAGTCATCGAGTGAAGTAGGGAGAGGTCCTTAAGCTCCGACAGCAAGTCAGATTGGCGATGAAGTGGACGTTATCTAAATTCCACTTTTCCTACAGTAAGCTGAGCATGATCATCATCATGGTCCAAGGAGGTATTCTGCTATTCATTAGATTTGACAAAAATGTAGGCATATTTCAATAGGTTAGTAATACACCCAAAACAGTAAACATGCCATATTCAATTATAGGTGGCGACATCAACAATTTATGTGCATGTAGTGCCTTTAGCTTTAAAAGATAAACAGAAGAAGTTTGTTTCCCACAATGCTTTGGTTCCAACTTGAAGTTGCAGTTGGTGGGGAGCAACTGCAAAAGTTTCCAATCAACAGCAGATGTAACGTCATGACCTTTGATCACATGGTTCTTGTCATGAAGTCGCAAAGGTCATGCATTCACAAGTCGGACAATTTGTATCCCCATAATGCAACACATTTTGAAAGTCAGTGACCAATGTCGATCAACATCTAGAAAATCAGATCCACTCGAACGTGCCCAATGTGTGAACATAGTGAAGGGGTGTGAACAAATTCGTAATCAAGGGTAGGTATTCGAATTGTAGAGACACCAAAGTAATCACTATTGATATGTCACACCTGTTTTGTAGAGGAGGACGTGTGACGACCTGAATGTTGCTCTTAGAAACACTCTGTTGTGGTGGGTTATTACAAATGTAGTGGTAAAGACATACAATATGTCTAAGCCTGCATGCTTTTCTAAGTGGTGGGGTTATAGTTTCAAATCCTTTAAAGCCTAAGTGGTTCTGGTCCCTCTTGCATGGTACTTTATGTGAAAGTGTCTCTTACAAATCATTGGTAGAATAGAATCCCATGCAACACATTCAGCCAGTTTCCCAGACATGGATGAAGCCTAGTTCTAGACTAAAATAAAAATTCAACGAAGATCTTCATTGAAATAAAGTTTTCAGTCTAGGACTAGGATTAATCCACATCAATTTGGCTTAGATATTTCAAAGCCATACCGAGATGACAATAATATAGCTCAATATGTAATGCGCAGATCCTGGTACACTTTGGTTTGATGGTTTGATGCCCAGATCAAACCCCAGGTGAGGTTATGTATGAAACATTGTTTGGTCGCATCCCACTTTATGCTGTAAATTACATTTAACATATCAGTGTAAAAGTCGAAATTAATGTAATAATAATTGAAAAGAAAACTACTTGTGATTCAGAGCAGGCCATGTGGTGCGATCCACAGGACGACCAGCTCCAAGCCCCCACACACCAAACCCTAGCCTTTCCCCTGGGGGTCCAGGGTGCAATTCCTGGCTCCAACAGCCCTCTATCCCTGAGCCCTCCCACCATCCATAATAAGTGAAAAAAAGACAAGGAGGGTGAAATGCCTACTCACCAAAAAGTTAAGTGTTGTACATCATGTATTAGAAAAAGCTTAAATGTTTTGCTCATTAGCTCGTACCTCCAGAGGTTGTAATGGCCAAATCAAAACTTACATGGTGGCTCAGTTGGTAAAGGTGGGGAGTGAGTGATGGATTTGAACCCAGACAGCTGAGGTAAGGACTCAGCCTTGTGGTAAGCACTCTACCGGGGAGTCCCATAAAAAGTTAAGTGTTGTACAGCATGTATTAAAAAAATATGATTATTATTATTCAACAGACAAATGCCCCTCAACTCAACCCTTGTCTCTATGGTTTCTCTGCAGCCTAAAACACCTACACACAATGCATCTCACCTTGGAGGGACTAATCAATTAACATATTTGCTGGGCACCCCGGTGGCTCAACGGTAGAGTGCATACCACAAGGCTGAGGTCATACATACAGCAGCGGGCTGGGTTCGAGTCGAGTCCAACCCGGGCCCTTTCCTGCATGTAATCCACACCTTTCATAAAAAACAACTATTGTATGGCATGAAATGATGGTAAAGATATCAACTATGGCAGAACACACTTAAAATGACTTGATTAAGGGGATTCTACATTTGAAACATGGGTAAACATTTGAACATATGAGGATTTCAACAATCCTTGAAGGATAGGATAGGTACTTCATTGATCCCCGAGGGGAAATTTCTTCGCCAAGCAGCTACGAAAAAACACAGGGCACGTGCAAAATGCCAGAACGAAATACACAAAAGACAGATACACGATACATGATAAATAGTGCGGCAGTATGAAAAAGTATAAAAATACAAGAAGTCTGGTGTGCAAAAAGCTATAAAAAGACATTGCATAGTATGGGTGAATGGCTGAATATGTACACTATACATTGTTACAGTGTTAGGTGAAAAAAAGATTAAATATTGCAAGTTGATATAGATAAAAAATATTTGCATGGTTAACTATACTATATACTGTAGGTCGATGGCAGAGAAATACTTAAGTAGCTAAATGTGCATATGATATAAGTGAGGGTAATAATAGTTTACTTAATATACATTCTGGTTAAATGTACAGGTGGGTGAATATTTGCATGGTTACATTAACTGTACAGGTAAATGACAGGAAAAGATACTTAAATAGCTAAATGTGCGTATCATATAATTTAGGGTAATAATAATAATTCCCTTAAAATACAGTCCTTAGTACTGGGTTTAATTACAGATAAATGCACGTACTGCACATTCGATATACTAAAAGCAATGAAAAAAGATACAACTAACAGGATACTAATATGCAGTCCTGAGTAAATGACTACGTAAGTTCAGTCCAATAATTACTTACAATATTGCACGTGATATGATATAACAACTGTACATGAATATGTATATACAGTCCTGAATGAATGAGTGCTGAATGAATAAGTCCAGAGTGAATGAGTGATTACAGACCAGAGAGTTACTCACGCATGGATGCCTAATTGTTAAACTAGGTCCTAACACCCCAACAGTTCCAGGTCTATGTTGCCGACGGCACAACACCCCGGTGAGGCATTAAATAGTCTAATAGCCGCCGGCAGGAAGGACCTCCTGTAGCGCTCTCTGGCACACTGTGGTGGTGTGGTTTACTGCACACGTTGAAGGACCTAAGCCTCCTTAGGACCTAAGCCTCCTTAGGAAGTAGAGTCGGCTCTGGCCCTTTTTGTATGGACTGCTGTCCATATGGACTCCCAGGAACTTGTCTGAACCAACCATTTCCACATCCATCCCCTGTATAGGGACTGCAGTCGGTTTGGCCTTGGTTCTCCTGAAGTCTACCATCTCCTTTGTTTTGCTGATGTTGAGCTGAAGGTGGTTTTGCTCACACCAAACCACATGAACTCTTTCTTACAAAAAGGATTGTTTGGATGAAAAGGGTTCTTAATGGAACCCTTAGTCTTACAAAGAATCCTTGAAGAACTCTTTCTTCAAAAAAGGGGTTTTCAGAAGCAAATGGTTCTGGGTAGAACCTCAAACCTTCAAGAAGAACCCTTTTGGAACCCTTTTTTCTAAGAGTGTATGTCAGCATCATGGAAAACCCATAGAATACCAGACCACTCTGACCAGACCTGTCAACATCCTCTGAGAATGCAGTGTATTAGCAGTAACACAGTCTGATAGAGCCCAGTCTGACATGATAATGAAGACGTCCCAACCAGGCAACAGTCTGGCCTGCACTGGAAGTTAAACTAATATTATCAAACCCAAATAATGTCACTGTTTGTAGAATACTATCAACAAAGCAAGACACTAAACAACAACAGAAAGCTGATCAGAACCATATTGCCGTGCAGCATTCCTCTGACTGGCTGGCTGGACGGGGCGTGTGTGCGTGCGTGAGCCTCAGGAGATGTGTGGTTGACAATATTCTAACAACAAGGCAGTGCAAGGAGGAAGGACTGACAGTCTGCAATGCTAGTGGTGACACAGTGTTAACCAGGATCCACCCTCTGCTACTCTGGTCCCATAGACTGAGGATGGGGTATATACAGTACGTCTGGGGTATAGGGCTGGGGCTCATGTCTAAAGCTTGGGTATAAGCCTGGGTTATAGGGCTGGGGCTCATGTATAAAGCTTTGGTATAAGCCTGGGTTATAGGGCTGGGGTATAGGACTGGGGTATAGGGCTGGGGTATAGGACTGGGGTATAAGTCTGGGGTATAGGACTGGGGTATAGGGCTGGGGTATAGGTCTGGGGTATAGGGCTGGGGTATAGGGCTGGGGTATAGGACTGGGGTATAGGACTGGGGTATAGGACTGGGGTATAGGACTGGGGTATAGGGCTGGGGCTGATGCTGGAGTGATGATTTGCGTGCAGACATTTTACGCACCACTCAGTTGCCAAGAGCTGGTGAGGGTAAGGTTCGTGCTAAACGTAATAAAACAAATATTATTACACAACTTGCATTGCATTAGAGATGTTGTTGAGGCATATGGCTCAGATTTAGCCGTGACCGCGGTAAACTGATCTCTGGCTGGGGGCCATCAATGCTAGAGAACCACAGTCATCTTCTTCACCAGTTATTATGGTGGATTAGGAAATCAAGTACATTCACAATTACATTTGAGTAATTTAGCAGACGCTCGTATCCAGAGAGACTTACAGTCTTTCATGTCTGTTTCCACCATGAGACAAAAGTAAACTCATGGACGGTAAGTAGATACGATGCAAACGTATCCGTTTCTCATCTTGTCCTCAGTAGTTTTGGATTCTATAAAGCACCAGAGGGCAAAAGGTTGGGATAGTTCAATGTGTTTGAGTCTGTGTGGGTGTGTGTGTGTGTGCCTGCCTGTGTGTGTGCGTGTGTGTGTATGTGTTTGTATGCGTGTGTATGTGTCCTCTCTGTACACTCTCTGTGTACTCTCTGTATATGGTCTGTCGTACAGGGTGACTGGTCCTTGGGGCTGTCTGTGATGAGGGTGAGGATCAGGTCTGTGAGAGCTCTTTATTCTGAATGAGAACCTATTTCTAGGTGTGATGCTATTTTTTCCAGTGCTGACCTGGTGAGAGCAGGGTTGAGTTAGAGAGAACACCAGCAGAGTAACCTAATATAGAAACACTGACTTACAATCTGTAAAGAGTTAGGAGAAGGCAGAGAAGGAGATGGTGTGTGTTTTTGCGTCTGTGTGTGTGTGTGTGTGTGTGTGAGGCGGCGGCGGAGGAGAGGGCTTACAAATGGTTCTGGGCAGGGATCCCACCATAACGGGAATTCCACTCCACCAATTTGGACATGTTTACCTACCAATGAGAACTGGGAGGCTGTGTGTGTGTCTGTAGGTGTTTTATTTTTGTTTAACTATCCTTGTGGTACCAGAAGTCCTCACAAGGATAGTTAAACAAGGAAAATTCAAACATTTTTCCGGTACCAACAAGGAAAAATAGGTTTAGGGTTAAAATTAGGGTTAGGGTTAGAATTAAGGTTGGGGGTTACGGTTAGCTTTAGGGTTAGGGTTAGGACTTAGGTGTAGGTATAGTTTTAGGGTTAGAACTTTGGAGTTAAGGTTAGGTTAAGGGTTAAGGTTAGGGTTCAATCTAGGGTTAGGGAAAATATGATTTTGGATGGGAATCAATTCTTTGGTCTCCACAAAGATAACAATATAAAACTATACGTGTGTGTGATTGTGTGTGTGGTCGGAGGAAACCCAGGGCTTTCGTGACTGGGGATGTGAGCGAGGGGGAGGGGATACCATCAGGCCCTGATTTCTGTGGTTATGATGACATCCAGATAATAACACACACATACGCACGCACGCACACACACACACACATACACACACACACACACACACACACACACACACATACACATGCACACACACACGTCCCTTTAGCAGCCCAGCCCAGCACAACTGCACTGCACACACACACACGCCAGAGTCGGTAAATTAGAGCTTAGCATGCAAGCAGATGGGCTGGTTAATTACTGTTGTGTACAGTGGAGCCCTCCCTCCCACCCTCTCCCTTCCTCTCACCATCTACCTCTCTCTCCCTCCCTCCCTCCCTCCCCCTCTCAGCCCTCCGCTAGACCCCACCAGACAACCTGGTCTTCATTAATGTTATGTATTAACTGGCACCAGCCCGTGACGTGTAACATGCAGGTGGTCGAAGTATAGCGAGAAAAAAATGATGGCTTTATGGTTTCAAAGTGTTTTTCATATTGGGGATGGGGTAGGATTGTTCTCCACTTGTTTTGGATGGCGTCACACACACACTTTCTCTCTCTCTCACACACCCACACACACACGTGTCAGATCCGATGTGAGGCCTCCGGTGTTGTCACGGTTTGGAGTTAAGGGACGATAGACTGAGCGCTGGTGATGTGTCATCCTTTTTATTCTATGAGATGTTCTCACGAAGCATAAAAATAAACAAGGAGAGCGAAACAAACAAAGTTACTTACTTGTAGCACTACCAATGCAGTCAAAGCAAACAATGATCCACACACAGGTGGATGTGTGAGGAGCCTAAATACAATCCCCAATCAGAGACAACCTTGTACAGCTGTCTCCGATTGGGGATCATTATTCACCTAGTTAGGGTGTGAGTGCTTGATTGTGGTCCTTCCACTCCCCCTGGTGGGAGTAAGAGGACATACCACAATCAAACCCTCACAGTACCCCCCCCCCCCCCAAGGTGCGGGCTCCCGACCGCACATGATCCCCCTTCACAAAAAAAAATACACAAAACCAGGGGTGAAATGGCGGGGTACTGAGGTGGTTGCTGGTGGGGGCTCCGGATCCGGCTTCGGGCGTGACGCAGGCTGTGAAAACAGCTCCGCTCCTGACCCCGGCGCGATGATTTCCCCCTCAGTACTCCCGCGATGCACCAATTCCTGTCTGGACCCTGGTGTGGGAGCCCTCGACCCTGGAGAGGGGCTGACGTCTGGTCCCGGCCCGGACCCCGGGGAGGCGGACTGCTCCGGCATGGGGGCGGAGTAGACGACCGGACCCGGACTGGGCACCGGTGGAGCAGACTGCAACGGCACTGGTATGGAGCAGATGGCCGAACCCGGACAAGGCCCCGGTGGAGCAGAATGCTCCATCACGAGCGGAGCAGATGACTGGAACTGGACTGGGCATCGGTGGAGCGGACTGCTCCATCACTGGAGCGGAGCAGACGGCCGGACCCAGACCAGGAACCGGTGGAGCGGACTGCCCCTGCACTGGAGCGGAGCAGACTTCCGGACCCTTTTCCATCCCCGTCCTTGGGGCAGGACTGAACGTTGGGCCCAGCCTGGGCACCGACGCAGAGGAGGATTCCAGCCCCGTAGTTGGGCTGGCTGTCGGCCCCAGACTGGGCACCGACACACTAAGGACTTCCTGCTCCAAAGTGGGGCTGCACGTCGTGCCCGACCTGGACACCGACGCTGAGAAGGGCTCCAGCCACAGACCTGTGCTGGCCTCTGAAGACTCCAGGCTGTGGGCCGTAGTGGGAGGCTCTGGGCTGTGGACCGTCGCTGTAGGCTCCGGGCTGTTGTTCGTCACTGGAGGCTTTGGGCTTCGGACCGTCGCTGGAGGCTCCGGGCTGTCGGCCGTCGCTGGAGGCTCTGGGCTGTCGGCCGTCGCTGGAGGCTGCTTGAGAGCATTTCTAAATAAAGATCCTTCATTGTGGATGTGTGTTAGTTACAGAAGAAAGGGAGGCCCATAGAGGCGCTGTGTGTGTGTGTGTTACGTCAGACGGTTAGCACGTCAATTACAGATGATCTGTCTTGATTAGTGTCATGGGATGATTATTTCAACATGATCTCATTTCATGATCTAATGGTTCTGAAGATATACAGCTCTTTTTCTCCCATTAATATGTGATCATTCTGTTCCAGATAATAATAGTTAATTCTCCTCCAGACCAGTTACAGGTCCACCCTGATGTTGCTCCTTCCTCTGAGAAGACATGGAGAATTCCAGATCTTCCAGTCCATCTGGTCTAGACCCTACACTCTAGCCCAAAGCACTACACTGAGTTGGACCCACACTTTCGTCATGAGGTCGCCCTGCCTGAGACTTAAGTAATGTCCTCTTGGTCTAATGATTAAGACGTTGGTTTCCCGGGTAGGAGACCAGAGTTCAGATCCCACCAGTTACCCTAGCTCCTAGGGGTGTTCAACGCTGTCAGCTGTATTTCCAGACACACACAGCTCAGGCCACACAAACGCATGTCATGTGAGCGTTTGAAAGGAGACCTTTTATTGTCACTAAAGATGAGCAAACTAATGGAGAGAAGGATGAAATACACAAAGAACTGTCTTTGAAACTCTCACTATCAATGGCTCATGCTTTTAGAGCAACCAGTCACAACCCATCTCAGCTCAGAACTATGAGAGGGATGGAGTGTGCGTGACTCTACCCATCTCTCTACCCTACTGTGATGTGTTTGTGCGTGTGTATAAAAGAGTTTGTGTGAATGCGATGTATCTCTGTGTGTGTGTGTGTGAGGGGCCTGTCTGGGCCTCGTTGCCCTACAGCAGTGGTGTTTCAGACAGCCATGAAGGTACGCTCTCTCACACACACACACACACACACACTCACACAGCATTACATCATTGAGCGAGGATGCCCTTCTGTGTGAGTGAGGGAGCCCACTGGGAATAGACGTCAATTCAACGTCTATTCCAGGTTGGTTCAACTTAATTTAATTGAAATGACGTGAATGAATGTTGATTCAACCAGTGTGTGCCCAGTGGGAGGTGTGTGTGTGGTGTGTGTGTAACAGGGAGCCTGGTTCTGATTGAGACGTCTAAGAGGAAGACAGCACTGCTGAAGGTCTGTTAATCTCAACTCTCCTTCTCTCACATGATATCCAGTCTTTACCTTCCTCTCCTCCCCCTCTACCTCCCCCTTCCCTAGCTCCCCCCAGCCTTGTGTTGTCAGGTCTCTGCCTCCCCCTCCTCCCCCCTCCCTAGCTCCCCCCAGCCTTGTGTTGTCAGGTCTCTGCCTCCCCTCCTCTTTCTTCTCTCCTACCTCCTTCCTCTTCCCCTGTTTGTGTGTGTGTGTGTGTGTGTGTGTGTGTGTGTGTGTGTGTGTGTGTGTGTGTGTGTGTGTGTGTGTGTGTGTGTGTGTGTGTGTGTGTGTGTGTGTGTGTTGTGTGTGTGTGATATCCTTATACACACTGACCAACAGGTCTGGTTGATGGTTTTCCGACTCTGAAACATAGCCAGAGACCAGAACACAGAGAGACGTAGCTAGCCTTGCGTCTGTCCGTCCATCCATCCTTCCTTCTATCACTCCATCTATCTTCCTTTTCCCCTCCCTCTGTCCCTGCTTAGCTCCACTGTAAGCTGTCTTTACCTCCTCCATCTCTTCTCTCCTCTCCTCCATCTCTCCTCTCATCCTCCTTTCCTCTTCTCCTTGTCTCTGTGGTTTAGGCTCCTCTATCTTTAACAGCAAACCTCATTTTAGGACACAAAATAAATGACAAAGTGATATCGAATATATCTCTGTCTCTGTGTTCTCCTGACCAGATCCCACCAGACAACGAAAGAATGTTCAATAACAGGCTGACAGCCTTGGGCCTCGTGGCACGTACAGCGCAACACAACACAACAAAGCACAACACAACAACACAGAACAATACAACGCAACACCACAACAACACAATATTACAATACAAAAACACAATACAACAGCACAACAATACAAAGGAACACAACACAGCACATCACAATGGCCCCAATGAATTTGTTTAAATCTCTAAGGGATGTGAAGCCTTAAAAAACACAGGACACAAAACATTATTTCAAAACACAGGAACTAATGTCTGTATTAAACTGTTAGATTGGTCAACAAAAACATCTAAAATGTGTGTATAGACTACAGTTGAAGTCGGAAGTTTACATACACTTAGGTTGAAGTCATTAAAACTAATTTTTAAACCACTCCACAGATTTCATGTTAACAAACTATAGCTTTGGCAAGTCGGTTAGGATATCTACTTTGTGCATGACACAAGTAATTCTTCCAACAATTGTTTACAGACAGATTTTACAGATTATTTCACTTATAATTCACTATATCACAATTCCAGTGGGTCAGAAGTTTACATACATTAAGTTGGCTGTGCCTTAAAAAAGCTTGGGAAATTCCAGAAAATGATGTCATGGCTTTAGTAGCTTCTGATAGGCTAATTGACATAATTTGAGTCACCTGGAGGTGTATTTCAAGGCCTACCTTCAAACTCAGTGCCTCTTTGCCCGACATCATGGGAAAATCAAAATAAATCAACGAGACCTCAGAATATATATTTTTTAAACTTCCACAAGTCTGGTTCATCCTTGGGAGCAATTTCCAAACGCCTGAAGGGACAACGTTCATCTGTACAAACAATAGTACGCAAGTATAAAAACCATGGGACCATACAGGCTTCATACCGCTCAGGTAGGCGACACGTTCAGTCTTCTAGAGATGAACGTACTTTGGTGCGAAAATCAATCCCAGAACAACAGCAAAGGACCATGTGAAGATGCTGGAGGAAACAGGTACAAAAGTATCTAAATCCACAGTAAAACAAGTGCTATATCGATATAACCTGAAAGGCCGCTCAGCAAGGAAGAAGCCACTGCTCCAAAACCGCCATAAAAAAGCCAGACTACGGTTTGCAACTGCACATGGGGACAAAGATCGTACATTTTGGAGAAATGTCCTATGGTCTGATGAAACAAAAATAGAACTGTTTGGCCATAATGACCATCGTTATGTTTGGAAGAAAAAGGGGGAGGCTTGCAAGCCGAAGAACACCATCCCAACCGTGAAGCACGGGGGTGGCAGCATCATGTTGTTTTGCTGCAGGAGGGACTGATGCACTTCACAAAATAGATGGCATCATGAGGAAGGAAAATTATGTGGCTATATTGAAGCAACATCTCATGACATCAGTCAGGAAGTTAAAGCTTGGTCGCAAATGGGTCTTCCAAATGGACAATGACCCCAAGCATACTTCCAAAGTTGTGGCAAAATGGCTTAAGGACAACAAAGTCAAAGTATTGGAGTGGCCATCACAAAGCCCTGACCTCAATCCTATAGAAACTTTGTGGGCAGAACTGAATAAGTGTGTGAGAGCAAGGATGCCCACAAACCTGACTTAGTTACACCAGTTCTGTCGGGAGGAATGGGCCAAAATTCACCCAACTTATTGTGGGAAGCTTGTGGAAGGCTACCCAAAATGTTTGACCCAAGTTAAACAATTTAAAGGCAATGCTACCAAATACTAATTGAATGCATGTAAACTCTGACCCACTGGGAATGTGATGAAATAAATAAAAGCTGAAATAAATAATTCTCTCTACTATTATTCTGACATTTCACATTCTTAAAATATAGTGGTAATCCTAACTGACCTAAGAAATTTTTACTAGGATTAAATGTCAGGAATTGTGAAAAACTGAGTTTAAATGTATTTGGCTAAGGTGTATGTAAACCTCCAACTTCAACTGAATGTGAGGTATAAATAAACCCAGTTCTCTATGCCTGTGTTCCTATGTGGCTATATTTTGTGTGTATGACTTTGTGCAGGGATGTGTCCGATCATCCCTTTCACAAGGGTTTGTGTGTGTGTGGGTGCATGATGTGTGCGTGTGTGTGTGCGCCTGTGTGTGTGCGCCTGTGTGTGTGTGTGTGTGAGAGGTGGTCTCAGTCTCAGCCCAGCCTTGGCTCAGCCAGTCAGTGGTAATTGTATCCAGGCGTGTTTGGGGTTGGTTCCCTGAGTTACTACTGTTCGCCTGTGATTTACAAGACTGTGTGAGATATGGAAACCTCTCACGCAACTCCAGATATGGACTGAGAGGTAGCACATTGAGCAATGGCCCCTTACACACACACACATCATGAACACACAAACCAACGCACACACATCATGCACACGCATGCATGTGAACATACACACACAAATAAACACTGTGGGGAGGAGTTGGGAGAAGCATGCTATTCCTCCATTTGCTCATATCTGTTTACAGTGTTTTCATCTCTCCAGCTTGGCATATTCTAGTGATGAGAATGTCTGCTGGGGCTGTAATGGGAAAAGCATGCTGAGAATACTGCGTTCCAAATGGCACCCTATTCCCTTACATAGTGCACTACTTTTGACCAGGGCCCGTAGGGGCCATACTAATAATTACAGAGGGCCGTCTGCCTGCGACCCGCTCTAACATTATAATTAATAGTTCAATGGCTGAAATTAAATTCACATTCATATTTGAGAGCTTTTTTTGCAATAAACATAATTTTCTAGGATTTAAACTGAGATTTAATTTTTATTTGCTGAACCTCAATATTGAGTTGTTGTGTGAGTTTAGATGTTGTTACCGCCATGACGATGTGTTGTTGATGATGTCGTTATTGTGTAACTAATTTTATGCAACACTTTTGTTTATCCATGTGGTTTGGTACTTTTGTAGTTGTTCTGATGACAGTGACACACCTAGTCTTATATAAAACACAAAATCACACACACACCTTGCCTTATGAAACAGGCGGATGGAGAGGGACGCAATGGATTACTAAAGTTATTTCCTCTGGCATGCAGACAGACTTCTCGCATGACTCTACCTCCACAGGATCCTTTCTAACCTCTGTGTATGCGCGTGTGTGGTTTGGGCTGCGAAGCCGAAAGCAGACCATAGTTTTGATAATTGGTTGTTGTCGTATGTATTCTGAGGTGTGTGTGTGTTTTTTAGTTCTAGGAAACCTGAAACAGAAACAGAAACACTGGTAGTATAAACTTCTGAGAAATTAAAGTTATTGATATCTCACAGGGCAGTCAACACATCACATGGTGAGAACCAGAGTAGAATGTCATAACTTCTCAGAACCAGAGGAGAATGTCATAGAATGTCAGAGAAGCCTATTGCTTCTCTATGTATCCATGGTCAGAGTCTGACAGGTCTATAATGTCTGTTTCTGTGTGGTGTTTTGTGTTGGATCCCTAATTAGAGGCAGCTGCAGTGCATTGTCTCTAATTAGGGATCCTACATATGTTTGTATGTCCCACACCTAGGTGTGGGTCATTATATCTCCAGTCACAGTACAAGTAAGTGTGCTATGTTTGTTGGATCGTGTTTTCTTTGTTGGATCGTGTTTTATTTGTATAGTTCGTCATTGTGTTAATATATATATTATAATTGAATAAAAAATATCAAACTACAAATCCTGCGCTGTACCTTGGTCTCTCCACGCACCCGATTGTGACAGAACCAGAGGAAAATTTCATAACTTCTCAGAACCAGAGGATAATGTCATAACTTCTCAGAACCAGAGGAGAATGTCATAGCTTCTCAGAACCAGAGGAGAATGTCATAGCTTCTCAGAACCAGAGGAGAATGTCATAGCTTCTCAGAACCAGAGAATGTCATAGCTTCTCAGAACCAGAGGAGAATGTCATAGCTTCTCAAAACCAGAGGAGAATGTCATAGCTTCTCAGAACCAGAGGAGAATGTCATAGCTTCTCAGAACCAGAGGAGAATGTTATAACTTCTCAGAACCAGAGAATGTCATAGCTTCTCAGAACCAGAGGAGAATGTCATAGCTTCTCAAAACCAGAGGAGAATGTCATAGCTTCTCAGAACCAGAGGAGAATGTCATAGCTTCTCAGAACCAGAGGAGAATGTCATAGCTTCTCAGGACCAGAGGAGAATGTCATAGCTTCTCAGAACCAGAGGAGAATATCTGTCACGAGGTGGGTGTAGGAATGACCAAGGCGCAGCGCAGGGATAGTAGTTCGACATTTATATTTGAATACTATGTATAATCATATAGCAAATGAACGAACTATACAACAAAAAAAACACGAATCGACTAAACGTCACGTTCACAAAACACACGACATGAACGGATGTAAAAAAAGGCACACTTACTTCACCGTGACTGCGACATACATCGATAACAACCCACACCAAGTGAAGGACAGACTCAACATATATTGGATCCCTAATTAGAGACAACGGGTAGCAGCTGCCTCTAATTAGAGATCCACCCAAAACCCACAAAGAAACAGAAAGGAACGACACTGTCAGCCTATTGCTTCTCTATGGCCAGAGCCTGACAGTACCCCCCCGCCAAGCCGCGGACTCCCGGACGCCAAAAAAAAAGGCACACAATAACATGGGGGGGTTCATTTGGGAGGGAAAAACTAGTCCTTTGGGGGCGGCTCTGGCTCCGGCGACGTGGACAGTTTTGTCCCATGCCCTTTTCTTATCACCGCTCCCGGGCTGGGTACCGGTGGGGCAAACGGCTCCGGCCAAGGAGCGGGAGATTTGACCGGGCCCGGACTGGGCACCGGTGGGGCAAACGGCTCCGGCCATGGAGCGGGGTAAACAACCGGGCCCGGACTGGGCACCGGTGGGGCAAACGGCTCCGGCCATGGAGCGGGGAAAACAACCGGGCCCGGACTGGGCACCGGTGGGGCAAACGGCTCCGGCCATGGAGCGGGGAAAACAACCGGGCCCCGGACTGGGCACCGGTGGGGCAAACGGCTCCGGCCATGGAGCGGGGAAAACAACCGGGCCCGGACTGGGCACCGGTGGGGCAACCGGCTCCGGCCATGGAGTGGGAAATACACCCGGGCCCGGACTGGGCCCCGGTGGGGCAAACGGCTCCGGCCATGGAGCGGGGAAACAACCGGGCCCGGACTGGGCACCGGTGGGACAAACGACTCCGGCCATGGAGCTGGGCAATAAACCGGGCCCGGACTGGGCACCGGTGGGGTAAACTGCTCCGGCCATGGAGCTGGGCAATAAACCGGGCCCGGACTGGGCACCGGTGGGGTAAACTGCTCCGGCCATGGAGCGGGGAAAACAGCCGGGCCCGGACTGGGCACCGGTGGGGCAAACGGCTCCGGCCATGGAGCTGGGCAATAAACCGGGCCCGGACTGGGCACCGGTGGGGTAAACTGCTCCGGCCATGGAGCTGGGCAATAAACCGGGCCCGGACTGGGCACCGGTGGGGTAAACTGCTCCGGCCATGGAGCTGGGCAATAAACCGGGCCCGGACTGGGCACCGGTGGGGTAAACTGCTCCGGCCATGGAGCTGGGCAATAAACCGGGCCCGGACTGGGCACCGGTGGGGTAAACTGCTCCGGCCATGGAGCTGGGAAAACAGCCGGGCCCGGACTGGGCACCGGTGGGGCGGACTGCTCAGGCTCTGAAGCGGAGCAGACGGCTGGACCCGGATTGGGTGCGGTGGAGCGGACTGCTCTGGCACTGAGGCGGAGCAGGCGGCTGGACCCGGATTGGGCACCGGTGGAGCGGACTGCTCTGGCACTGAGGCGGAGCAGACGGCTGGACCCGGAATGGGCACCGGTGGAGCGGACTGCTCTGGCACTGAGGCGGAGCAGACGGCTGGACCCGGATTGGGTACCGGTGGAGCGGACTGCTCTGGCACTGAGGCGGAGCAGACGGCTGGACCCGGATTGGGTACCGGTGGAGCGGACTGCTCTGGCACTGGGGCGGAGCAGACGGCTGGACCCGGATTGGGTACCGGTGGAGCGGACTGCTCTGGCACTGAGGCGGAGCAGACGGCTGGACCCGGATTGGGTACCGGTGGAGCGGACTGCTCTGGCACTGGGGCGGAGCAGACGGCTGGACCCGGATTGGGTACCGGTGGAGCGGACTGCTCTGGCACTGGGGCGGAGCAGACGGCTGAACCCAGAATGGCTGGAGGCTCCGGGTTGCTGAACTTCGCAGGAGGTTTAGGGGCGCTGACCTTCGCTGGAGGTTCAGGGGCGCTGACCTTCGCTGGAGGTTCAGGGGCGCTGACCTTCGCTGGAGGTTCAGGGGCGCTGACCTTCGCTGGAGGTTCAGGGGCGCTAACCTTCGCTGGAGGTTCAGGGGCGCTGACCTTCGCTGGAGGTTCAGGGGCGCTGACCTTCGCTGGAGGTTCAGGGGCGCTGACCTTGGCTGGAGGCTCAGGGCGGCTGACCTTGGCTGGAGGCTCAGGGCGGCTGACCTTGGCTGGAGGCTCAGGGCGGCTGACCTTGGCTGGAGGCTCAGGGCGGCTGACCTTGGCTGGAGGCTCAGGGCGGCTGACCTTGGCTGGAGGCTCAGGGCTGGGGAGGCGCACCGGATGTCGGGTGCGTGGAGCTGGCACAGGAAGCACCTGGTTAGGCGCATGTACTGGAGGTCCGGTGCGGGGAGCCGGCACGGGTTGTACCGGACTGGGGAGGCGCACCAGAGGTCGGATGCGTGGAGTAGAGCAGAGGTCCGGACCCGGACTGGACATCGGTGAAGCGGACTGCTCTGGCATGGGAGTGAAGATGGCGACCGGACCTGGACTGAGCACCGGTGGGGCGGACTGCTCTGGCATGGAGGTGGAGTAGACGATCGGACCCAGACTGGGCACCGGAGGAGAGGATTGCTCTGGCAGGGAGGTGGAGTAGACAACCGGACCCGGACTGGACACCGGTGGAGCGGACTGCTCCGGCCTGGGAGTGGAGTAGACGACCGGATCCGAACTGGACCACTCCGCCATCTCCCTCTCGACCTCCCTTTCTATCTCCACCAATTCTTCAAACACACCTCTATAATACTCCTCCAAGTATTCCTCCTGCTCTTTGCTCTGAGCCCCCCATTGGTACCTCGGCCTCTCTATGGTCCACATGGGGAGTGGTGTTGGCTCCTCCTCCCTATAGCCAGACCACCCCCATAGCCTCCCCCCAAGATTACCTTGGGGTTGTTTGCGGGAGTAGCCTCTTCTTGCGCGTCGCGCATAACGCGGCGGCACCTCCTCTCTCTCCCTCTCTCCCCAGTTACGCTGCTTGGTCTCGCAGTGGTGGGTTGTTCTGTCACGCTGTGGGTGTAGGAATGACCAAGGCGCAGCGCAGGGATAGTAGGTCGACATTTATATTTTAATACTATGTATAATCATATAGCAAATGAACGAACTATACAACAAAAAAAACACGAATCGACTAAACGTCACGTTCACAAAACACACGACATGAACGGACGTAAAAAAAGGCACACTTACTTCACCGTGACTGCGACATACATCGATAACAACCCACACCAAGTGAAGGACAGACTCAACATATATTGGATCCCTAATTAGAGACAACGGGTAGCAGCTGCCTCTAATTAGAGATCCACCCAAAACCCACAAAGAAACAGAAAGGAACGACACTGTCAGACTCTGACCATAGCTACATAGAGAAGCCTATTGCTTCTCTATGGCCAGAGCCTGACAATATCATAGCTTCTCAGAACCAGAGGAAATGTCATTGCTTCTTAGAACCAGGAAAGAGATAAACGTGGAAAGACTTCAAATTCTTCCAATAGTCATTCTTCCAATAATTGTTTACAGACATATTATTTCACTTATAATTCACTATATCACAATTCCAGTGGGTCAGAAGTTTACATACACTAACTGTGTCATTAAACAGCTTGGAAAATTCTAGAAAATTATGTCATGGCTTTAGAAGCTTCTGATAGGCTAATTGACATCATTTGAGTCAACTGGAGGTGTACCTGTAGATGTATTTCAAGGCCTACCTTCAAACTCAGTGCCTCTTTGCTCGACATCATGGGAAAATCAGCAGAGACCTCAGAAAATAAATTGTAGACCTCCACAAGTCTGGTTTATCCTTGGGAGCAATTTCCAAATGCCTGAAGGTACCACGTTCATCTGTACAAATAATAGTACGCAAGTATAAACACCATGGGACCACGCAATCGTCAGACCGCTCAGGAAGGAGACGCGTTCTGTCTCCTAGAGATGAACGTACTTTGGTGCGAAAATCCGAAGAACACCATCCCAACCGTGAAGCACGGGGGTGGCAGCATCATGTGGGGGGTGCTTTGCTGCAGGAGGGACTGGTGCACTTCATATGAGGAAGGAAAATTATGTGGATATATTGAACATCTCAAGATATCAGTCAGGAAGATAAAGCTTGGTCGCAAATGGGTATTCCAAATGGACAATGACCCCAAGCATACTTCCAAAGTTGTGGCAAAATGGCTTAAGGACAATAAAGTCAAAGTATTGGAGTGGTCATCACAAAGCCTTGACCTCAATCCTATAGAAAAGTTGTGGGCAGAACTGAAAAAGCATGTGCAAGCAAAGAGGCCTACAAACCTGACTCAGTTACACCAGTTCTGTCAGGAGGAACAGGCCAAAATTCACTCCACTTTTTGTGGGAAGCTTGTGGAAGGCTACCCGAAATGTTTGACCCAAGTTAAACAATTTAAAGGCAATGCTACCATATACTAATTGAATGCATGTAAACATCTGACCCACTGGGAATGTGATGAAAGAAATAAAAGCTGAAATAAATAATTCTCTCTACTATTATTCTGACATTTCATATTCTTAAAATAAAGTGGTGATCCTAACTGACCTAAGACAGGGAATTTTTACCAGGATTAAATGTCAGGAATTGTGAAAAACAGAGTTTAATTGTATTTGGCTAAGGTGTATGTAAACATCCGACTTCAACTGTATATAGTACTCTAAATACTCCCATTTCATGTTGTTAAGTTCAAAAGAATACAATAGTGGCTGACACCACTTCAAACCAATGAGGGTTCGGAACTTTATAGCGAATTATCTCAGAATCATCTTTTTGCAGATAGAACCTTGTAGTCCCAAGCTCTAGCATAGTCTTTTTTTATGATTGTTTTTTTAGCTGTATGTATCATTCATTCTGCTATAGATTTGTTTTCTTGATCTTTCCTTAAACACACGCATACACACACACACACACACACACACACATCCTCTCTTCTGGTGTGGTGTCTCTGAGAGGTAATATGTTTCTGTGAAGAGCCTTTATGACTTCACTCAGGCAGGATATAAGCCTGTCGTAAAACACACTGGCTCTGCTCTGGCCCGACACACACACACTGTTATAAGTCAGCGTCTGAGAAAGGGAGAACAGACTTAAGGGAAATAATCACAGTGCGACTTAGATTGTGAAGTGTGAAAGTTGGTGTTTAAATCATCTGGGTGGATTAGAATGAAAACAACTGTGAAATATATACTGTGGGGAGAACAAGTATTTGATACACTGCCGATTTTGCAGGTTTTCCAACTTACAAAGCATGTAGAAGTCTGTAATTTTTATCATAGGTACTCTTCAACTGTGAGTGACGGAATCTAAAACAAAAATCCAGAAAATCACATTGTATGATTTTTAAGTAATTAATTTGCATTTTATTGCATGACATAAGTATTTGATACATCAGAAAAAAATAACTTAATATTTGGTACAGAAACCTTTGTTTGCAATTACAGAGATCATACGTTTCCTGTAGTTCTTGACCAGGTTTCACACACTGCAGCAGGGATTTTGGCCCACTCCTCCATACAGATCCTTCAGGTTTCGGGGCTGTCGCTGGGCAATACGGACTTTCAGCTCCCTCCAAAGATTTTCTATTGGGTTCAGGTCTGGAGACTGGCTAGGCCACTCCAGGACCTTGAGATGCTTCTTACGGAGCCACTCCTTAGTTGCCCTGGCTGTGTGTTTCGGGTCGTTGTCATGCTGGAAGACCCAGCCACGACCCAACTTCAATGCTCTTACTGAGGGAAGGAGGTTGTTGGCCAAGATCTCGCGATACATGGCCCCATCCACCCTCCCCTCAATACGGTGCAGTCGTCCTGTCCCCTTTGCAGAAAAGCATCCCCAAAGAATGATGTTTCCACCTCCATGCTTCACGGTTGGGATGGTGTTCTTGGCGTTGTACTCATCCTTTTTCTTCCTCCAAACACGGCGAGTGGAGTTTAGACCAAAAGCTCTATTTTTGTCTCATCAGACCACATGACCTTCTCCCATTCCTCCTCTGGATCATCCAGATGGTCATTGGCAAACTTCAGACGGGCCTGGACATGCGCTGGCTTGAGCAGGGGGACCTTGCGTGCGCTGCAGGATTTTAATCCATGACGGCGTAGTGTGTTACTAATGGTTTTCTTTGAGACTGTGGTCCCAGCTCTCTTCAGGTCATTGACCAGGTCCTGCCGTGTAGTTCTGGGCTGATCCCTCACCTTCCTCATGATCATTGATGCCCCATGAGGTGAGATCTTGCATGGTGCCCCAGACCGAGGGAGATTGACCGTCATCTTGAACTTCTTCCATTTTCTAATAATTGCGCCAACAGTTGTTGCCTTCTCACCAAGCTGCTTGCCTATTGTCCTGTAGCCCATCCCAGCCTTGTGCAGGTCTACAATTTGTCCTTACACAACTCTCTGGTCTTGGCCATTGTGGAGAGGTTGGAGTCTGTTTGATTGAGTGTGTGGACAAGTGTCTTTTATACAGGTAACAAGTTCAAACAGGTGCAGTTAATGCAGGTAATGAGTGGAGAACAGGAGGGCTTCTTAAAGAAAAACTAACAGGTCTGTGAGAGCCGGAATTCTTACTGGTTGGTAGGTGATCAAATACTTATGTCATGCAATAAAATGCAAATTAATTATTTAAAAATCATACAATGTGATTTTCTGGATTTTTGTTTTAGATTCCGTCTCTCACAGTTGAAGTGTACGTATGATAAAAATTACAGACCTCTACATGTTTTGTAAGTCGGAAAACCTTTAAAATCGGCAGTGTATCAAATACTTGTTCTCCCCACTGTACGTTAATGTACTGACATCATGTTCTGTAGATCTGAATGGCAGAGAGAGAGAGAGAGAGAGACTGTGCTGAAAGCTGCAGTGTCATTGTCCAGCTGTCTTTGGGTTCACTGGAGAAACAGAAGGTTGGTTTGTACTCTTCACCTCCTCTGACTCCTTCTCTTCACCCTCTTTCCCCTCTCCCTTCTGCAGACACTGGCGGTACCGGGGGTGGTTCTGAACACAACAACACACACACACACACAAACAGCTCTGTAATACGTAGAGTCTGCACTGTTTGTGTTCTCCAAACCCTCGTAGTTTAAATTATGTGACAAAGGTAGGTTAGTGTTCAGATATTATGTAACTATACAGTGGAGAGTTCAGTTACCCATTTATTCATGATTCCCTCGCTGGCGATCTTCACGTCAATGTGGTTGCTGAAAATCTCTTTCTTCATCCTGGACACACAAGAAAAGAAAACACAGGAAAGGTTCAAGTTAATTCCTATATCAATATTTGTCAAAGTGACTAGAACCTCAGCGAGGACAATGTACTAGTTTCCTACCTGTTGAGTTCCATGTTGTGGAGGAGTCGATCTCTGTGGATGTCAGCTATCTCCTGTTCAGTCTGCTGGCAGAACCTACAGGGATGGAGATGGAGTAGAGTAGAGGACAGCTGTTAGACATGTTATATACTGTAATGGTCATGCAATAGTACTGGGATATTATTGGGGATGCTATCTCTGTCTTGCTTATGTGTTGTATTTCTGCGCCTGTGTGTTTGTGTGTGTGTATGTGTGTGTTTGTGTGTGTGTATGTGTATGTGTATGTGTGTGTGTGTGTGTGTATGTTTGTGTGTTTGTGTGTTTGTGTGTGTGTGTGTGTGTGTGGTGTGTGTATGTGTGTGTGTGTGTGTGTGTGTGTGTGTGTGTGTGTGTGTGTGTGTGTGTGTGTGTGTGTGTGTGTGTGTGTATGTATGTGTATATGTGTGTGTGTATGTGTTTGTGTGTGTATGTATCTGTGTGTGTGTCTTACATGTTGTTTTCCTGTAGCGTTTTGTGACTCCTCCCCCCCACATCAGTCAGCACCTCTTGATAGGTGGGTTTGGATGGAGTTAGACCACAGACAGTCAAGGAATACAAATACTGTCACCTTCTGACAAACTCTATCTAACTTCTGTTACATTTCATTAAAGCCTATCAGGTCCTGGGCCTCCCGAGTGGTACTGCGGTCTATGGCACTGCATCGCAATGCTAGAGGCGTCACTACAGACCCGGGTTCGATCCTGGGCTGTATCACAACCAGCCGTGATCGGAGTCCCATAGGGCCGCGCACAATTGGACCAGCGTTGTCCGGGTTAGGGGAGGGTTTGGCCGATGGGGCTTTAATTGGCTCATCGTGCCCTAGCGACTCCTTGTGGCGGGCCGGGCGCCTGCAGGCTGACCTCAGTCGTCAGTTGAACAGTGTTTCCTCTGACACGTTGATGCGGCTGGCTTCTGTATTAAGCGGGCAGACGTTAAGAAGCACAGTTAGGTGGGTCATGTTTCGGAGGACCTTCGCCTATCCCTAGCCCGTTGGGGAGTTGCAGCGATGAGACAAGATCGAAATAGGGGAGAAAAAGGGGGTAAAATAATTAATTCAATCAGGTCCTATGATTATCACGGAGTTTGACAGTTTTACAGTAAGAATATGGAGAGAAAAAGCAGATGAGATTAGTTAACTTTAAACTCTATACCCCCTGTACCCAGCACAACCAGCCCTACCCTCTTCTCCTGAGCCAGGTTCATTAAGGGCTCCATTAACTCCAGTAAAGAACAGTCCCACATAATCCATGCATGTTTTATTAGCATGTTTATGAGTATGTTTTTTTACATATTATTCTCAGCATGAATACAGTGTGCCAGCTGTGTGCAAGACAACATGTGTGAACACACAATGCATTACAACTAATACTAAACACACAAAAACAAATACTAAACACATAACAACTATTACTAAACACACAACACATAACAACTAATACTAAACACACAACAACTAATACTAAACACACAGCACCTGATACTAAACACACAAAAACAAATACTAAACACATAACAACTAATACTAAACACCCAACACATAACAACTAATAGTAAACACACAACACACAACAACTAATACTAAACACACAACACATAACAACTAATACTAAACACACAACAACTAATACTAAACACACTACAACTAATACTAAACACACAACAACTAATACTAAACACACAACAACTAATACTAAACACACAACAACTAATACTAAACACACAACAACTACTACTAAACACATAACAACTAATACTAAACACACAACACATAACAACTAATACTAAACACACAACAACTAATACTAAATACACAACACACAAGAACTAATACCTAAACACACAACAACTAATACTAAACACACAACAACTAATACTAAACACACAACAACTAATAGTAAACACACAACAACTAATACTAAACACACAACAACTAATACTAAACACACAACAACTAATACTAAACACACAACACATAACAACTAATAGTAAACACATAACAACTAATACTAAACACAAAACAACTAATACTAAACACATAACAACTGATACTAAACACACATCAATTAATACTAAACACACAACACATAACAATTAATACTAAACACACAACACATAACAAATAATACTAAACACACAACATATAACAACTAATACTAAACACGCAACACATTACAACTCACACATGATAATTACACTCACACTTTGACACCTTTAACATTTTTGTGCCAACCCAAACTGTTCTGTTCTGGCGCTGATCTTTTCTTTACAACATTCCAGCAGGGTTCCATCAACTACAGTGGATGCATAACCAGGCCGGCCCAGTACAGATTAGCTAGGCTTGACCCGGCTCAGTAGAAATGGGTAATTGTGTTGATTCTCCCTGAATCAACGTATTGTACCGTATTGCTGTCTTACCTCTCTCTTCCGGTTCATCCTGGTGTCAACATTGTGTGTGTGTGTGTTACCTGTCTGTTGAGGTCCATCCTGGTGTCAACATTGTGTGTGTCTGTGTGTGTGTGTGTGTGTGTTACCTGTCTCTTGTGGTCTATCCTGGTGTCAGTATTGTGTGTGTGTGTTACCTCTCTCTTGCGGTCCATCCTGGTGTTAGTATTGTGTGTGTGTGTGTGTGTTACCTCTCTCTTGCAGTCTATCCTGGTGTCAGTATTGTGTGTGTGTGTGTGTGTGTGTGTGTGTGTGTGTGTGTTAACTCTCTCTTGCGGTCCATCCTGGTGTCAGTATTGTGTGTGTGTGTTACCTGTCTCTTGTGGTCTATCCTGGTGTCAGTATTGTGTGTGTGTGTGTGTGTGTTACCTGTCTCTTGCGGTCCATCCTGGTGTCAGTATTGTGTGTGTGTGTGTTATCTGTCTCTTGTGGTCTATCCTGGTGTCAGTATTGTGTGTGTGTGTTACCTGTCTCTTGTGGTCTATCCTGGTGTCAGTATTGTGTGTGTGTGTGTGTTAGCTCTCTCTTGCGGTCCATCCTGGTGTCAGTATTGGCGATGCTTACTCTCTTCTGCTTCTCTGTGGTGCTGAGATTCAGTCTCCTGGCGCTGGACACTAGCTCTTCAAACTCCATCTGCACACACACACAAACACACACACAAATCAATTTTAGTTTGTGCTTTATGTGGATGGACTGATAGTGTATAGTGTGGGTATGGTTAACACTAGATTCATGGTTAGGCTATGGGTGCAAAAGCATGGTGCACTGCAAAGTGGAAAACTCACCATAAACGTAATTATCATCTGAATTTAATGAAACTTTTCTTCAACAATGTGCGTCTAACACCAAGAAGATCTGGAAAACTGTTAAAGACCTGGAGAATAAACCCTCCTCCTCACACCTGCCCATGTCCCTTAAAGTTGATGATGTGGTTGTTACTGACAAGAAGCACATGGCTGAGCTCATTAATCACCACTTCATTAAGTCAGGATTCCTATTTGACACAGCCATACCTCCTTGCCCGTCCAACATTTACTAATCTCCCACCCCTTCTAATGCGACTAGCCCCGATGCTCCTCCCTCTTTTTCCCCTGCCCCGCAACAAAGTTTCTCCCTGCAGGCAGTCATTGAGTCTGAGGTTTCAAAAGGAGCTCCTTAAACTTGACCCCCAAAAACATCTGGGTCAGATGGTAAAGACCCTTTCTTCTTTAAGGTTGCTGCCCCTATCATCGCCAAGCCTATCTCTGACCTTTTTAACCTGTCTCTCCTCTCTGGGGAGGTTCCCATTGCTTGGAAGAAAGCCACGGTTCGTCCTTTATTTAAAGGGGGAGATCAAGCTGATCTTAACTGTTTTATTTTGCCCTGTTTATAAAAAGTGTTGGAAGAGCTTGTCAATTTCAACTGACTGGCTTTCTTGATGTCTATAGTATTCACTCTGGTATGCAATCTGGTTTTCACTCTGGTTATGGATGTGTCACTGCAACCTTAAAGGTCCTCAATGATGTCACCATTGCCCTTGATTCTATGCAATGTTGTGTTGCTATTTTTATTGACTTGGCCAAAGCTTTTGATACAGTAGACCTTTCCATTCTTGTGGGCCGGCTAAGGAGTATTGGTGCCTCTGAGGGGTCTTTTTGCCTGGTTTGCTAACTACCGTCTCAGCCACTGCCTGTCACCAAGGTTGTACCGCAAGGTTCGATCCTAGGCCCCACGCTCTTCTCAATTTACATAAACAACATAGCTCAGGCAGTAGGAAGCTCTCTTATCCATTTACAGTATATGCAGACGATACAGTCTTATGCTCAGCAGGCCCCTCCCAGGACTTTGTGTTAAACGCTCTACAACAAAGCTTTCCTAGTGTCCAACAAGCTTTCTCTGCCCTTAACCTTGTTCTGAACACCTCCAAAACAAAGGTCATCTGGTTTGGTAAGACAAATGCCCCTCTGCCCACAGGTGTGATTACTACCTCTGAGGGTTTAGAGCTTGAGGTAGTCACATCATACAAGTACTTGCGAGTATGGCTAGACGGTACACTGTCCTTCTCTCAGCACATATCAAAGCTGCAGGCTAAAGTTAAATCTAGACTTGGTTTCCTCTATCGGAATCGCTCCTCTTTCACCCCAGCTGCCAAACTAACCCTGATTCAGATGACCATCCTACCCATGCTAGATTACGGAGACATAATTTATAGATCGGCAGGTAAGGGTGTTCTCGAGCGGCTAGATGTTCTTTACCATTCGGCCATCAGATTTGCCACCAATGCTCCACATAGAACACATCACTGCACTCTATACTCCTCTGTAAACTGATCATCTCTGTATACCCATCGCAAGAACCACTGTTTGATGCTTATTTATAAAAGCCTGTTAGGCCTCACTCCCCCTATCTGAGAAATCTACTGCAGCCCTCATCTCCTCCGCATACAACACCCGTTCTGCCAGTCACATTCTGTTATAGGTCCCCAAAGGACACACATCCCTGGGTTGCTCGTCTTTCAGTTTGCTGCAGCTAGTGCCTGGAGCGAGCTGCAACAAACACTCAAACTGGACAGTGTTATCTCAATCTCTTCATTTAAAGACTTAATCATGGACACTCTTACTGATAGTTGTGGCTGCTTTTCGTGACGTATTGTTGTCTCTACCTTCTTGCCCTTTGTGCTGTTGTCTGTGCCCAATAATGTTTGTACCCTGTTTTGTGCTGCTTCCATGTTGTGTTGCTGCCATGTGGTGTTGTTACCATGTTGTTGTCATGTTGTGTTGCTACCATGCTGTGTTGTCATGTGTTGCTGCCATGCTATGTTGTTGTCTTAGGTCTCTCTTTATGTAGTGTTGTGTTGTCCCTCTTGTTGTGATATGTGTTTTGTTCTATAGTTTTTTATTTAATTTATTTATATTTTTAATCCCAGCCCGCATCCCTGCAGGAGGCCTTTTGCCTTTTGGTAGGCCGTCATTGTAAATAATAATTTGTTCTTTACTGACTTGCCTAGTTAAATAATGGTTAATAAATAAATTATGAAGAGGAGACTATTTATGTATTGCTCCGTTATTTCAACTATACCATGGCAATAATAAATACTTGTTTCTGATTGGCTTGAAGCGCATTCTAGAGCGTACATTATTTACCTATAACTCAATGCTATAGTTAATTATTATATGTTCTATGCTGCTTTTGACAGCAAAACTCGAATTGAAAACATTATTGACATTGTTGAATTCGATTTTCATAATAGCAAGCTAGGTCTAATGGTTTGGTTAGCTAAACAAGCAAGTCTGTTTATATGGTTACCAAGGCAACTACTATAGCTATCTAGTAGACTTGCTAGCTACTTCAGTGGATTTTGAACACATTTCTACAGGCAAATGAACAAATTTCTAGCGGCAAATGTGTTAACTTATAGCCATGGTACAGTATAAAAGGGATAATCAACTCGGGGCTCTATCCTTTCTCTGGAAAATAATGCAACTCGGTGGAAGGTGAGTTCCACGTCGTTCATTATTTTCCATAGAACGCATAGCCCCTTGTTGATTATCACTTAGATAATCGGCTCCTTACAACGGCCATTGTTGAAGAACATTTTCAGATTAAATCATACTGCAAAATAATCTATGGATCAGGTTGGCACTGGACTAACCTCACCCCCAGGCTATTGTGCACAGCGCATATAATCCTGGCATGTCAGCCACCCACAGTTGGCCTTACTGGGAGTGACCATAGAATTCTATGGGTGTGACCTGCTGAGTAAAGTATTTGTCATAATTTAATTTAAGCAAATCACACGACTGCGAAGTGTGGCTCTGTGCTTGTGGTGTGCTAGCGTATAGGGTAGGTTTAGGGGGAAGGTGTTGTAGAAGATAAGCCGATTAAGCCGATGTCTATGCGGCGGGGGTTTCTCCCGGCTCTCTGTATTGGCTAACAAAGGCCAAGTTTGACACGTTGGTCCACCAGACTTTGGTCAGAAGTGTCATTTTATTTATTTATTTAACCTTTATTTAACTAGGCAAGTCAGTTAAGAACAAATTATTATTTACAATGATGGACAACGCTGGGCCAATTGTGCACCGCCCTATGGGAACCCCAATCTCGGCCAGTTGTGATACAGCCTGGAATCGAACCAGGGTGTCTGTAGTGACGCATCTAGCAATGAGATGCAGTGCCTTAGACCGCTGCACCACTTGGGAGATTAGCACTGGTCAGATGATGTATGGCTACACAGTGTGACAGGCCCTGTTCAAATACCCCTGACACCACTTCTAACCCCAACACTCCCTACACCAGGGTCAAACAAACACACAGGGTGTCCTGTTTAGAGGAAACGTTATACCATACACACGGACACAAGCATATACCCACACACACAAACACACACGCACAAACACACACCTACTCTAACAGGTGGGCAGGCAGGAACTCAGCTGTTTGGGTTTACAGAGCTTATTCAGTTAAATTGTGATCAGAGCCACAGATGGAGAGCTTTGTACCCCTAAACCCCTAAAAACACTGCCTGCCTGCCTGCCTGTCAGCTCTCTCTCTCTCTCTCTCTCTCTCTGTTTGGTCTCTATATCTCTCTATTTCTGTTTGGTCTCTCTCTCTCTCCCCTCTCTCTCTCTCTCCCCTCTCTTTCTCTCTCTCTCTCTCTCTCTCCCCTCTCTTTCTCTCTCTCTCCCCTCTCTTTCTCTCTCTCTCTGTGTTTGGGTTTGGTCTCTCTCTCTGTGTGTTTGGGTTTGGTCTCTCTCTCTGTGTTTGGCTTTGGTCTCTCTCTCTGTGTTTGGGTTTGGTCTCTCTCTCTGTGTTTGGGTTTGGTCTCTCTCTCTGTGTTTGGTCTCTCTCTGTGTTTGGGTTTGGTCTCTCTCTCTGTGTTTGGGTTTGGTCTCTCTCTCTGTGTTTGGGTTTGGTCTCTCTCTGTGTTTGGGTTTGGTCTCTCTCTCTGTGTTTGGGTTTGGTCTCTCTCTCTGTGTTTGGGTTTGGTCTCTCTCTCTGTGTTTGGGTTTGGTCTCTCTCTCTGTGTTTGGTTTCTCTCTCTCTCTCTCTCTCTCTCTCTCTCTCTCTCTCTCTCTCTCTGTCTCTCTCTCTCTCTCTCTCTCTCTCTCTCTCTCTCTCTCTCTCTCTCTCTCTCTCTCTCTCTCTCTCTCTCTCTGTCCCCCCTCTCTCTATCTCTCTCTCTGTAGTGTGTTTGTCTTAGCAAGGTAAGGCAGTGCTCTTCCAGCCCCAGAGAGCAGACCTGATCCCCAGCAGCTGTTGCTGTTTTAAGGTGGATCAGAGTTTTCCCCAGACACAGGCTGCGTCCTAAATACTATTCCATATGTGGTGCAATACTTTTGACCAGAGTCTTATGGGCCCTGATCAAAAGTAGTGCACTATATAGGGAGTAGTGTTTCATTTGAGACACAGGTACAAACAGAGACACAACACCTGTTCACATTCTGCAACAGCCACTAACTAGACCCATTACAACACTACACAACTCCCGAACAAGACACATAGTATATAATTATCAGCGTACAGGTGAGACGCAGGCGCAGACAACGTTTGTAATAACAAATGTTTATATACCATCAGGGAGCAGGCAAAAGACAGGTCAGGGGCAAGCAGAGTTCGGTAATCCAGAGTAGTGGGACAAAGGTACAAAACGGCAGGCAGGCTCAGGGTCGGGGCAGGTAAGGAAAGGTCGAAACCGGGAAACCAAGAAAATAAGCACTTTAGAGAGAGAGGAGTAAACAGGGAAAACTCTGGTAGGCTTGATGAACAAAATGAACTGGCAACAGCCAAACATAGAACACAGGGATAAATACACATTGCCTGGTCTAAGCCTGGGGTGAAATCAAGAGGGGGAGTGGACAGGTCTGAGAAGTGACCAATCGGAACTCCAGGCAACCCTGTCTCTCAATTTCAATTCAATTCAATTCAAGGGGCTTTATTGGCATGGGAAATATACTGTATGTTAACATTGCCAAAGAAAGTGAAGTAGATAATAAACAAAAGTGAAATAAACCATAAAAATGAACAGTAAACGTTACACTTACAGAAGTACCAAAAGAGTAAAGACATTTCAAATGTCATATTATGTACTGTATATCTACAGTGTTGTAACAATGTGCAAATGGTTAAAGTATAAAAGGGAAAATAAATAAACATGGGTTGTATTTACAATGTTGTTTGTTCTTCACTGGTTGCCCTTTTCTTGTAGTCTCTCTCTCTCTCCCCTTGTCACATAACCTTCTCTTATCTATCTGTACATCTTTCACACCTCACTAACCCTTACCCTGAGACTATCTGAGCTGGCGCTAACTGAAGGGGGTTCTAATCTGTAGGGTTCCTCTGACACCTCCACCCTGACCTGAGCTGTAACAACCTAGGCTGTGACTCTCTGTCACCTTTTACTGCTGCTGTGACACTGTGTGTTAGGACCTAGGAAGAGACACTTCAAAAAGCTTGTTTACAGTGGGACAGTGAGTGTGTTTTTTATTTTATTTAACCTTTATTTAAGTCAGTTAAGAACAAATTCTTATTTACAATGACAGCCTACCTATAGGGTCTCCCCCTGGAGCAAATTAGGGTTAAGTGCCTTGCTCAAGGACACATTGACAGGTTTTCACCTTGTCAGCTCAGGTATTCAAACCAGCGTCCTTTCGTTTACTGGCCCAATGCTCTAACCACTAGGCTACCTGCCGTGTGTGTTTTCTGTATCCTCTCCTTGGCTGCTGTTCCAGATTAGACTGTTCTATTCCTCTTCACAGGATACTGCTGTTTCATGGTGTCATGTCACATCTTCAATAATCATCTTCATCTTCCTTCATTTACAGGATATGAGTAAAAGCCATTTTGATTCTGCAACAACACATCTCTTTGTATTCTTCACTGTAAGATGGTGTTTGATATCTAATATCTGATCCAGTGTTGTTGGAGACAGGTCTGCCTGTCTGGTAGTTACACATGCTGTGTGTGTGTGTGTGTGTGTGTGTGTGTGTGTGTGTGTGTGTGTGTGTGTGTGTGTGTGTGTGTGTGTGTGTGTGTGTGTGTGTGTGTGTGTGTGTGTGTGTGTGTGTGTGTGTGTGTGTGTGTGTGTGTGTGTGTGTGTGTGTGTGTGTGTGTGTGTGTGTTATTTATAGTGCAGGGCTAATGTTGTCGGCTCCATCCCTAGAGCTTCACAATTACGGTGGAATTTAAAAAGCAAGAGCTAAACCCAAACAGTCTAAACCTGGGCTAAGAATAACTGACCTTAAATATCATCGATCTACACACAGAGTAAACCTGCTAATTTCACTACAAGACAGAGTGAAGCAGGAACACACATACAGACGCGGCTCCTTCCAGTAATGCTTTTAAAGAGCGGTAAGCTGGCTGTGTGTGTGTTTGTGTGTGTGTGTGTGTGTGTGTGTGTGTGTGTGTGTGTGTGTGTGTGTGTGTGTGTGTGTGTGTGTGTGTGTGTGTGTGTGATTGAGAGGTGGTGAGCCGCCCTCACCTGCCTAAGTGGTGTAAAGTACTTAAGTAAAAATACTTTAAAAACTACTTAAGTTGTTTTTTGGGGTATATGTACTTTACATTACTATTTATATTTTTGACAACTTTTATTTTTACTCCACTACATTCCTAACTGTCGGAGCTAGAAGCACAAGCATTTAGCTACACCCGCAATAACATCTGCTAAACATGTGTATGTGACCAATACAATTTGATTTGATTTGATTAAAGTAAATAATGTACTTTTTACTCCATACATTTTCCCTGCCACCCAAAAGTACTTGTTACATTTTGAATGCTTAGCAGGACAGGAAAATGGTCTAATTCACACATTTATCAAGAGAACATCCTTGGTCATCCCTACTTCCTCTGATCTGGCAGACTCACTAAACACATGCCCCTGGCTATCCGTAAATTAAACCAAACAAGAAAACCAGACGGCACGGTTTTCATTTTTGGTTTAATTTACGGATAGCCAGGGGCTCTGTCTCTGCTAAATGTACACTACCGTACAAAAGTTTAGGGTCACTTAGAAATGTCCTTGTTTTTGAAAGAAAAGTTCATTTTCTGTCCATTAAAATAACATCAAATTGATCAGAAATACAGTGTAGACATTGTTAATGTTGTAAATGACTATTGTAGCTGGAAACGGCTAATTTTTTATGGAATATCTATATAGGCGTACAGAGGCCCATTATCAGCAACCATCACTCCTGTGTTCCAATGGCACGTTGTGTTAGCTAATCCAAGTTTATAATTTTAAAAGGCTAATTGATCATTAGAAAACCATTTTGCAATTATGTTAGCACAGCTGAAAACTGTTGTGCTGATTAAAGAAGCAATAAAAATGGCCTTCTTTAGACTGGTTGAGTATCTGGAGCATCAGCATCTGTGGGTTCGATTACAGGCTCAAAATGGCCAGAAACAAAGAACTTTCTTCTGAAATTCGTCAGTCTATTCTTGTTCTGAGTAATGAAGGCTATTCCATGCAAGAAATTGCCAAGAAACTGAAGATCTTGTACAACGCTGTGTACTACACCCTTCACAGAACAGAGCACTGGCTCTAACCAGAATAGAAAGAGGAGTGGGAGGCCCCGGTGCACAACTGAGCAAGAGGACAAGTACATTAGAGTGTCTAGTTTGAGAAACAGACGCCTCACAAGTCCTCAACTGGCAGCTTCATTAAATAGTACCCACAAACACCAGTCTCAACGTCAACAGTGAAGAGGCGACTCCGGGATGCTGGCCTTCTAGGCAGAGTTGCAAAGAAAATGCCATATCTTCCTCTATCCAGTGTCTGTGTTCATTTGCCCATCTTATCTTTTCGTTTTTTTGGCCAGTCTGAGATATGGCTTTTTCCTAGAAGGCCAGCATCCCGGAGTCGCCTCTTCACTGTTGACGTTGACACTGGTGTTTTGCGGGTACTATTTAATGAAGCTGCCAGTTGAGGACTTGTGAGGCGTCTGTTTCTCAAACTTGTCCTCTTGCTCAGTTTTGCATCTTCAGTTTCTTGGCAATTTCTCGCATGGAATAGCCTTCATTACTCAGAACAAGAATAGACTGACGAGTTTAAGAAGATAGTTATTTGTTTCTGGCCATTTTGAGCCTGTAATCAAACCCACAAATGCTGATGCTCCAGATACTCAACTAGTCTAAAGAAGGCCAGTTTTGGCCAATAAAACGAAAAGTAGTAGTTAAATACATACAGAATAGGTTGCCATTTGGGACGTAAGTACTGTACTTGGTTCAGAAGAGCAGTCTTCAACTCTGAGTCAGAAGGTTATCTCTGACAACATGCTGTATCTGGACTTGGGTTTAAGGTTTGAGGTTTGGTCCTCCAGAGCTCTGTTAGCATGTTAGCTTGTTTCTGCAAACGTGTCCCATCCCAATCACCTCAGCCCTCTCAGGCTCTATTGGCCGTGGCAGCTTTAACAGTGAGCTGTGTCAATAAGCAGGAAAGGTGAGGTTTTAAAGACTGACCTCTGGGTTGGACACAGCACATGTACCTCTGCTAGCTACCACACTCCAATCAATAATATCTACTATAAAACTGAAGGACTGAGAGAGAGAGAGAGAGAGAGAGAGAGAGAGAGAGAGAGAGAGAGAGAGAGAGAGAGAGAGAGAGAGAGAGAGAGAGAGAGAGAGAGAGAGAGAGAGAGAGAGAGAGAGAGAGAGAGGAGTAAGAGAGAGGTAGAGAAGTTAAAGAGGTGTACTCACGCAGGTCTGTCGTGCCTGCGGCCAGTCTACTTCCTGTGCTGTTCTGCTGTAAAGGCCAGCTGAGCTGAACAGAGCTGAGCAGAGCAGAGACCGAACAGAGCAGAGCTGTACAGATACAGATACAGAGACAGAGACAGAGACAGAGCAGAGAACGAACAGAGCAGAGACACAGACAGAGCAGAATAGAGACAGAGCTGAGCAGAGACACAGACAGAGCTGAGCAGAGACAGAGCTGAGCAGAGACACAGACAGAGCTGAGCAGAGACAGAGCTGAGCAGAGACACAGACAGAGCTGAGCAGAGACAGAGACAGAGACAGAGACAGAGACGGAGACGGAGGCAGAGACGGAGACAGAGGGAAAGAGAGAGAGTGAGAGAGAGAGAGACAGAGACAAGCTGTATTTTATCCTCTACAGAAGGCTACTGTTTAAACACTGCAACGCTACACTACCTGTACACATTGCCATATAGGACTGTGTACTCACACTACCTGTACCCACACTACCTGTACCCACACTACCTGTACACACATTACCTGCACCCACACTACCTGTACCCAAACTACCTGTACACACATTACCTGTACCCACACTATCTGTACACACACTACCTGTACACACACTACCTGTACACACACTACCTGTACACACACTACCTGTAAACACACTACCTGTAAACACATTACCTGCACCCGCACTACCTGTACCCAAACTACCTGTACACACATTACCTGTACCCACACTACCTGTACCCACACTATCTGTACACACACTACCTGTACATACACTACCTGTACACACTGCCATATAGGACTGTGTACTCACACTACCTGTACCCACACTACCTGTACCCACACTACCTGTACACACATTACCTGCACCCACACTTCCTGTACCCAAACTACCTGTACACACATTACCTGTACCCACACTACCTGTACCCACACTATCTGTACACACACTACCTGTACACACACTACCTGTACACACACTACCTGTAAACACATTACCTGTACCCACATTCCCTGTACACACACTACCTGTACACACTTAAATCACCTGCAGAGAAAATGGTCTGTATCATGACTGTGAGGGTAAAGACCCTGCCATTTACCTCCAGTATGGTCTCTAGTATAACCTCTAGGTAAAGACCCTGTCCTTAACCTCCAGTATGGTCTCTGGTATAACCTCAAGGTTAAGACCCTGTCCTTAACCTCCAGTATCGTCTCTGGTATAACCTCTAGGTTAAGACCCTGTCATTTACCTCCAATATGGTCTCTGGTATAACCTCTAGGTAAAGACCCTGTCATTTACCTCCATTTATGTCATTTGTCTCTGTGCTGCTGTGCTGTGCTGTTTGTTACTAACACATTTACCAACGTCTTAGTTCTTTTTATTTTTCTCTGCCTACTTTTTTGTATTATAATTATAATTGAATTTTCATTCAACACGGACGCTTTATCTGGACATGGTTCTACAGGACTTCCACCAGCCGAAGCTAAGTAGTAACATTATTAACACTATGCCATCTGACGTTAACTTCAGTCACTGTAATCATAACATACAGGAAAACTATCGCCTTATGGCGAGGATAGCCTCGCTGCAAGCCCAGCTTCAGATGCAATCGTCAGGCAAGGGCAATTTAAGTGTAGGAAAGGATGAAATTGTGTCTGTGACACCAGTAAGTACAGTTACTAGTAAAAATCCCCTCGCACAGTCCCCGCAGCCGGACAATTTTCTCAGGGCTTCTGGAAAGAAATGCAGACGGCATGTTCAACCGATGTCACTCAGCCGACAGAAACTTTCAACCCGTTCTCCCTATTAAGCAACGACTCGGAGCCAGAGACTTCTCAGGTCTCTCCTACACCCATTACGGGGTCTGAGCCACCGAAGCCTTCCACCATTAGCTCTGACAAATTGAAAACCCTAGTCATTGGGGACTCCATTACCCGCAATATTAGACTTAAGAATCATCCAGCGACTATACATTGTTTACCAGGGGATGAAACAGTCAGAGGTCACCAAGCGCAACATAGCTTCAGTGTGTAAATTAGCTAGAAAGATGTGTCGGCATCGAGTAATTGTCTTTGGCCCCCTCCCAGTTAGGGGGAGTGATGAGCTCTACAGCAGTCTCACATCTCAATCGCTGGTTGAAAACTGTTTTCTGCCCCTCCCAAAGGATAGAATTAGTTGACAATTGGCCCTCTTTCTGGGACTCACCCTCGAACAGGACCAAGCCTGGCCTGCTGAGGAGTGACGGACTCCATCCTAGCTGGAGGGCTGCTCTCATTTTATCTATGAACATAGACGAGGCTCTAACTCCTCTAGCTCCACTATGAGATAGGGTGCAGGCCAGAGAGCAGGCTGTTAGCCAGCCTGCCAGCTTAGTGGAGTCTGCCACTAGCATAGTCAGTGTAGTCAGCTCAGTTACCCCCATTGAGACCGTGTCTGTGCCTCGATCTAGGTTGCGCAAACCTAAACATGGCAGTGTTCGCCTTAGTAATCTCACTGGAATAAAGACCTCCTGCAAGGTTGTGATATCTCACTTCTTAAAATAGGGTTACTTAATGTTAGATCCCTCACTTCAAAGGCAGTTATAGTCAATGAACTAATCACTGATCATAATCTTGATGTGACTGGCCTGACTGAAACATGGCTTAAGCCTGATGAATTTACTGTGTTAAATGAGGCCTCTCCTCCTGGTTACACTAGTGACCATGTCCCCCGCACATCCCGCAAAGGCGGAGGTGTTGCTAACATTTACGATAGCAAATTTCTATTTACCCCCCAAAAAAGGCTTTTTTGAGCTTCTAGTCATGAAATCTATGCAGCCTACTCAATAACTTTTTATAGCTACTATTTACAGGCCTCCTGGGCCTTATACAGAGTTCCTTACTGAGTTCTCTGAATTTCTATCAGACCTTGTAGTCATGGCAGATAATATTCTAATTTTGGGTGACTTTAACATTCACATGGAAAAGTTCACAGATCCACTACAAAAAGCTTTCGGCGCCATCATCGACTCAGTGGGTTTTGACCAACATGTCTCCGGACCTACTCATTGCCACAGTCATACCCTGGATCTAGTTCTGTCCCGTGGAATACATACTGTGGATCTAAATGTTTTTCCTCATAATCCTGGACTATCGGACCACCATTTTATTTTGTTTGCAATCACAACAAATCATTTGCTTAGACCCCAACCAAGGATCATCAAAAGCTGTGCTATAAATTCTCGGACAACCCAAAGATTCCTAGATGCCCTTCCAGACTCCATCCACCTATCCAAGGACGTTGGAGTACAAAAATCAGTTAAGAATCAAACTGAGGATCTAAATTTAACCTTGCGTAATACCCTAGATGTAGTCGCACCCCTAAAAACAAAAAACATTTGCCAAAAGAAACTAGCTCCCGGGTACACAGAAAATACCCGAGCTTTGAAGCAAGCTTCCAGAAAACTGGAACGGAAATGGCGCTCCACCAAACTGGAAGTCTTCCTAATAGCTTGGAAAGAAAGCACAGTGCAATATCGAAGAGTCCTCACTGCTGCTCGATCATCCTATTTTTCTAACCTAATTGAGGAGAATAAGAATAATCCTGAATTTCTATTTGATAGTGTTGCAAAGCTAACTAAAAAGCAGCATTCTCCAAGAGAGGATTCCTTTCACTTCAGCAGTGATGAATTCATGAACTTCTTCAACGAAAAGATCATTATCATTAGAAACCAAATTACGGACTCCTTTTTGAATCTGTGTATTTCCCCAAAGCTCAGCTGTCCTGAGTCTGCACAGAACTGCCAGGACCTAGGATCAATGGAGACACTCAAGTTTTTTAATCCTATATCTCTTGACACATTCATGAAAATTGTCATGGCCTCTAAACCTTCAACCTGCATACTGGACCCTATTCCAACTAAACTACTGAAAGAGCTACTTCCTGTGCTCGGCCCTCCTATGCTGAACATAATAAATGGCTCCCTCTCCACCGTATGTGTACCAAATTCTCTAAAAGTGGCAGTAATAAAGCCGCTCTTGAAAAAGCCAAGACTTGACCCAGAAAATGTAAAAAACTATCGGCCTATATCAAATCTCCCATTTCTATCAAAAATCGTAGAAAAAGCTGTTGCGCAGCATCTCACTGCCTTCCTGAAGACAAATCATGTATACGAAACACTTCAGTCTGGTTTTAGACCCTATCATAGCACTGAGACCTTGAAAGTGGTAAACAACCTTTAAATGGCGTCAGACCAAGGCTCTGCCTCTGTCCTCGTGCTCTTAGACCTTAGTGCTGCTTTTGACACCATCTCTGATTCAGAGCGGTTGGGTTAAATGCGGAAGATGCATTCAGTTGTACAACTGACTAGTATCCCCCTTTCCTTTTCCCTTGGTATAACCTCTAGGTAAAGACCCTGTCCTTAACCTGCGATCTGGGTCTCTAGTAAAACCACTGAAATAGCCTAATAGATGCGCTAATCAAGAACTAGCACCTCTTTGAAGTAGGTTAATAATAACATGTTGCCGTTTTTCATCTATGTATAAGCCTAGAGCAATAGCTACACTGTAGTTTTCAGATGAATGACACAACAAGATCTCAACAAAATTTGACACATTCAGTCTGCGTGGTTACAGGGTTAATTCTGCGTATTTATGACCGCCAGTTGTCACACCCTGTTCTGTTTCACCTGTCGTTGTGCTTGTCTCCACCCCCTCCAGGTGTCGCTCATTATCCCCTGTGTATTTCTACCTGTGTTTCCTGGCTCTCTGTGCCAGTTTGTCTTGTCTTGCCAAGTCAACAAGCGTGTTTCCTAGCTCCTGTTGTTCCTAGTCTCTATCATTCTAGTCTGCCCAGTTCTGATCCTCTGCCTGCCTTGACACAGAAACCGCCTGTCTGACCATTCTGCCTGCCCTGACTTCGAGCCTGCCTGCCGCCTTGTACAGTTTTGGACTCAGCCTTGGTTATTGGACCCCTGCCTACCCTGACCACGAGACTGCCTGTTCCACTGCACTGTTCGGACTCTGAGCTGGTTGATGAACTATTGCCTGTCCCTGACCTGCCCTTTGCCTATTCCCTATATTATAATATATATCAGAGCGCTAACCATCTGCCTCCTGTGTCTGCTTCTGGGTCTCACCTTGTATCGTTATTCCAGTTGAGTTCAGCAGATAAGAGGGAGGCAGAAACTGCATTCTCCCTCTCCCCACGAGAGCCCTCGTCATTAGGGACCATATAAACTCTCTGAAGTGTTCAGTCCAAGGAGAGGCCAGGTATGTGAGGCGATAAATTGTGGGCTTAAATAACAAACATGGAGAGTGATAGTGCTTGACCCCAGAGGGAGAGGAGTGCCTGAGAGAGGTAATGCCTTCTGGTTCTGTCTGCCCCAATTGAAGGCTGCCAGCGTATGAATTTAGCTAGGGCTTTGATCTTTAGGTCTGATGGTGGATGGATCCCTTATTCTCTAAATAAGGGATCCTTATGGCTCAAAGCTATTAACGACACCCAGTGAATGATTGTGACATGTACAATAACAGGGAAAAACATTTTCTTTGGATGTTTATAATTTTATGTAATAATCTCATCCTGCTCTTAAATTCAAAGTAAGGTTTTCTAACACACTTTAAAGTGACACACTTAGGAGTTGACAATTGAAACAATGCTAAAAAGTTTTAGTGATGGGGCATTTGGTGGGAAAGGGGGAGAGAGACGCTGTGCTGGTCATTGAGAGAGCATGCTAATGTTAGAATGGCCTTCCAGGAGCAGACCAGGAGAAAATCTGCTATTTCTTCATTTATAGCTCCCTCTCAGGATGACTGGCCCACTGACAGACAGAAACAGAGAGAGAGAGAGAGATACAGAGAGAGATACAGACAATAAAGAGAGAGACATAAAGAGGGTAAAACAGAGAAAAAGAGAGAGAGAGAGAGAGAGAGAGACACAAGAGTCCCCTAAGCAAGCTGGTCCTGGGGCTCTGTTCAAAACCACAAATAGACCCCACAGAGCCCCAGGACAGCAACACAATTAGACCCAACCAAATCATGAGAAGAAAAAAAAGATAACTACTTGACACATTCGAAAGAATTTACAGAAAAACTGAGCAAATTAGAATGCTATTTGGCCCTAAACAGAGAGTACACAGTGGCAGAATACCTGACCACTGTGACTGACCCAAAATTAAGGAAATATTTGACTATGTACAGACTCTCAGTGAGCATAGCCTTGCTATTAAGAAAGGCCACCGAAGGCAGACCTGGCTCTCAAGAGAAGACAGTCTATGTGCACACTGCCCACAAAATGAGGTGGAAACTGAGCTGCACTTCCTAACTTCCTGCCAGTTGTATGACCGTATTAGAGACACATATTTCCCTCAGATTACACAGACCCACAAAGAATTTGAAAACAAATCCAATTTCTACTGGATGAAATACCACAGTGTGCCATCACAGCAGCAAGATGTGTGACCTGTTGCCACAAGAAAAGGGCAACCAGTGAAGAACAAACACCATTGTAAATACAACCTATGTTTATGTTTATTTATTTTCCCTTTTGTACTTTAACTATATGTACTTTAACTACATTTGAAATATATTTATTATTTTGGAACTTTTGTGAGTGTAATGTTTACTGTTAATTTTTCATTGTTTATTTCACTTTTGATAATTATCTATTTCACTTGCTTTGGCAAAGAAAACATATGTTTCCAATGCCAATAAAGCCCCTTAAATTTAGATTTAATTGAGGGGGAGCGAGAGAGGGAGCGAGAAGGAGAGAGAGAGAAAGAGGGTGGAACAGAAGGGGGGAGTTTTGGGGGGAGGGTTGGTGTTGAAGAGGGGTACTCTCTCCCTCTCTGTCTCCCTCTCTCTCTCCCTCTCTCTCTCTCCCTCTCTCTCCAACAGTGACAGTTGAGTGGCTGGGAGTTAATTGCTGTTGCGTGAGGTCAGAGAGGAATTTATCTGACTGAGCTAGCCTTCCCTGCTAGCCCACAACAGACAGACAGACGGACAGGGAGGATGATGTACAGCTCACACTACAGAGAGGAGAGGCTGGCTGCTAAAGCACTGACTGACTGAGACGTCCCAGGGACACACACACACACACACACATACATTGCTCTGACACATACACACTCTCTCTCTCTAACTCTCTCTCTCACAAACCTCCACATACCCACACACTCCTCTGACGCTCACACACACACCTACACACACACAGCTTGTGTCTAACTAATCAGGAGCAGTGGGATCACAGTAACTGAAGCCTTCTAAGGAAAAGAAATGCCACTAACTGTTTCATCTCTGAACGCTCAATACTAATGTAAGTTTTTATTCCAACTTTATTCAACTCTTCCCTATTTGTTCTCTTTATATTTCATTTACATTTTATTGAACCAGTAATTTCAGTTCAGAACTGCTCTGCAGTAAGAACACTTTTAGGATATATATTAGGAAATTAATTAAGAGTTGTTGACTTGAATTGATTAGTGAATGTGTGTATGGGAGCTCAGGGTTTGGTGAGGCTTCTGTTTATCTGTTGAGACTGACTGAAAGTCCTCAGACGTGTTGCAGACAGATAGAGACATTACAGATAGAGGTATAGAGATAGGTATAGAGATAGGTACAGAAATATATATATATATATATATATATGTATATATATATATATATGTACAGTTGAAGTCGGAAGTTTAGATACACCTTAGCCAAATACATTTAAACTCAGTTTTTCACAATTCCTGACATTTAATCCTAGTAATCCTGTTTTAGGTCACTTGGGATTACCACTTTATTTTAAGAATGTGAAATGTCAGAATAATAGTAGAGAGAATGATTTAATTCAGCTTTTATTTCTTTCATAACATTCCCAGTGGGTCAGAAGTTTCCATACACTCAATAAGTATTTGGTAGCAATGCCTTTAAGTTGTTTAACTTGGGTCAAACATTTTGGGTAGCCTTCCACAAGCTTCCCACAATAAATTGGGTGAATTTTTGCCCATTCCTCCTGACTGAACTGGTGTAACTGAGTCAGGTTTGTAGGCATCCTTGCTCTCACACACTTATTCAGTTCTGCCCACAAAGTTTCTATAGGATTGAGGTCAGGGCTTTGTGATGGCCACTCCAATACTTTGACTTTGTTGTCATTTTGCCACAACTTTGGAAGTATGCTTGAGGTCATTGTCCATTGGGAAGACCATTACATGACGGCTGCGTGGTCCCATGGTGTTTATACTTGCGTATTATTGTTTGTACAGATGAACGTGGTACCTTCAGGCATTTGGAAATTCCTCCCAAGGATGAACCAGACTTGTGGAGGTCTACAATTTTTTGGCTGATTTCTTTAGATCATGTTGAGCAAATAGGCACTGAGTTTGAAGGTAGGCCTTGAAATACATCCACAGGTACACCTCCAATTGACTCAAATGATGTCAATTAACCTTTTTATTAGCCTATCAGAAGCTTCTAAAGCCATTACATCATTTTCTGGAATTTTCCAAGCTGTTTAAAGGCACAGTCAACCTAGTGTATGTAAACTTCTGACCACTGGGATTGTGATATATTTTTAAATATAAGTGAAATAATCTGTCTGCAAACAATTGTTGGACGAATGACTTGCACAAAAGTAGATGTTAAAACTTGCCAAAACTATAGTTTGTTAACATGAAATCTCTGGAGTGGTTGAAAAATGTGTTTTAATGACTTCAACCTAAGTGTATGTAAACTTCCGACCTCAACTTTATGTATATATATATGTATATGTATATATATTTTTATTTTATTTTATTTATTTATTTTACCTTTATTTAACGTAGGTTTATTTAACCTAGATATAGAGATAGCAGCTCTAGGATATTTTCCTCTATCTACACACAACTAAAGGAGAGTTCATTTCAGTTCACTTTTTGGGCTTTATTCAGGAATTTGAACTTGGTTCATGAGCTGGCATCTTTTGAGAGTCACATATTGAGCATGCACAGCTTACATTTCCATTTCCAACTCTGTCTGAGATAAATGACAACAACAAGATCGCAGAGACCGATAGAGCCATTGACAACACAATCTATGACATTGGACATATCACAATCAGTGTTGTTGCTAATTGAATACATGCTAAAGATGCATGGCAAAAGGTTTTGAGTGCACATGTCAGTAAGGTACAGTACAGTAGGCAGTAGACTGGGCTGGACACAGTTTGGTAAACCACTACACACTGGGATGAAGACGTACCGGCTACTAGAGCGAGGTTACATTCAGTGTTACATTGTCCAGTGTTACATTCAGCACTGCAGCACTCAACTCCTCAATTTAACACTAAACACTGTCTGGGATTTGTACTTTATCCATGTGTGAGTAGTAGTATACTGTAGATCCACATCCACTGGACTGCTGTCTAAATGACAGGCTGTAGAAATATCAGACCGTGAGGCTAATACTACCAGCTGTATTAATACCAGACATCTAACACACAAAACAAAACATCTTCCTCTTCCACAGCTCTGGCCTCCACAGAACCCCTGAAACATCCGGAATCAGACGGAAACAGACAGGACAATGTCGGGATCACACAGCCAACACACACAGTGAGGATTACACTGAGACAGACTAACGGACATCAACCTAAAGACTGGTCTCATTTAGAGAGAGAGACATCACACTAGTGCCTGGTCACTCTCCAACCCTCCTACCCTCCACCCACTCCACCTCCCACCAACTGGCCTCAGTGCCCCAGCCAGGGGTTACAGGTCACAGGTCAGGGGGACTAGCCTGGCCAGGGCCAAGCTCCTACTGAACAGCGCTGGGAGGGCTCTGTCTGGCTCTCTTTTCTGTTCTGTCTGCCAGAGCAGACAGCTGTATTTCAGCATGTTGTCCATGGTGCCCCACAGCAGTGCATTATAATGCTCAGATGGATGACACTGCCATGCAACCTGCCTAACTTGCTGTCGGGACTGTACCTTCACATCATCTTCCTGCTGGGCAGCGTGTGTGTGGCCTGCAGCGACTGCACACCCGAGCAGCTGGCCGCCATCATGAACTGCTCCAAGCATGAGCGCCACGCACGGAACTACGACTACATGGAGGGGGGAGACGTACGCATACAACAGCTGTTCAGCCGGACGCAGTGGTTCCTTACCGTCGACGACTACGGCAACATCAACGGGACACAAGACCCCACCAACTGTTACAGTAAGACCAGTGTTTCCCCTATATACATTTAGCAGCTAAATCATGGCTGCCTCTACTAAATCGTGGCCGCTGCTGCTAAATCATGACTGCCTCTGCTAAATCATGGCCGCCGCTGCTAAATCGTGGCCCCCTGCGCCAACTGTTAAAGTAAGAATGATCTATTTACTGTATATCTATCTATAAGACCCCACCGAATGTTACAGTAAGACTGATCTATATGCTGTATATCTATCTATAAGACCCCACCAACTGTTACAGTAAGACTGATCTATATACTGTATATATAAGACCCCACCAACTGTTAGAGTAAGACTGATCTATACACTGTATAGGGCGGCAGGTAGCCTAGCGATTAGAGCAGGGGTCTCCGGGCCTGCAAGGGGGAACAAACTCAATATACTTTAAAATGACTAAAACCAGATCAAAACTGTGTATAAATGATAATGGACCTACATTCATATAGTTTATTGACTGTGTCCAGCTGCTAATAATCACCCAAATGAAAGCTAGTCAGTCTGGGAGCATCGGAAATTCCCGAAAAAGATGGATAGGGGACTATTTTTAGCAAATGTTGACGGCGAGAAAACATAGCCTATTCTATGTCTGGCCCCTGGACCTCGTTGAAGATCGAATAGGGGCAAAATGTGTTTGACAACCCTGGGTTAGAGCATTGAGCTAGTAACTGAAAGGTCGCTAGTTTGAAAATCTGCTGATGTACCCTTGAGCAAGGCACTTGGCCCTAATTAACCCTTAACTCACCAACTGTTACAGTAAGACTGATCTATCTACTGTATATCTATACCTATAAGACCTGCCAGATGTTACAGTAATGCTACAGATCCAAATGTTATATTATATTATGTTTAATACCCCATTAATTGCTACAGTAAGGCTGCTTTTATTATCTACATCTCAAAATCTACTGTATGTGTTGTCTTGGGACTCATCACTTCAATGGAACAATCAAACAAACCCATATTGCGCAGGTAGTAGTTTGTAAACAAAGATAGATACCGCGTAAACTGGTGTGGCAGGTTTGATTGAATTCCAGTCTGTGTTGTAGGATTCATCTCTTACTAACAGGTGGTTCTGAGTAGACTCTCAGCAACAGTAGATGTAGAGAGGATGACTTATAGATTCTACTCCCTGTATATTCATGGGCTGCTTTAGACTCTCAGAGATGTCTAAACATTTTTACGGCTGATGTGTTACTGTTAATAACAATAAGGTTGAGCAACGTCCACGTTTCTGAGATCTTAGTCACTCATGTCTAGAGGGAGGGAGAGAGAGAGAGAGAGAGAGAGAGAGAGAGAGAGAGAGAGAGAGAGAGAGAGAGAGAGAGAGAGAGAGAGAGAGAGAGAGAGAGAGAGAGAGAGAGAGAGAGAGAACAAAAAAACAACAGAGGGATAGAAACCGAGAGACAGAGAGCTCAGCTGGCAGATTCCTCTGTGTGAGTTATCTCCCAGTCTGTTGAGTGAGTAATAAGGCTGTTGGAACACGGTCATATAGCAGCTAGCTCTCTCCCTTCTGGGTCTCCCTGGAACAGCCTGATGTTATTGTCCAATGTTCCCTCGGCAGTGTAATCATACTGGTAATGGGTCATGTATCTCTGTTAGGGCAGCCAAAGTGACAGATGTGAAGTGAAGCAGGTGTGGCCTCTGGCAGAGCCAACCATAACACCATGTAAACACAGCCACTAATGAAGTAAACCAAGGAGCTGGGAGTTGGGGCTAGGGATGCAGACGGTCAGGACAAATGAACTGGCATGAAACACTCACGCACCCACATATTCAAACACCACAGTGGAGTAGCCCAAACTGACCTAGTCTGTCCACAGAGGTACGGGGCTAGTGTGTGTGTGTGTGAGTGTGCCTGCGTACTGAGTCACATCAAAACAATCACTCTATAAGTTTCAATAATGTCTGTCTGTCTGTCTGTCTGTCTCTTCACCCGTCCGCCTGTCTGTGTCACGAACGGGTGCAGAGACAGACCAAGACGCAGCGCAGGGATTATAGTTCGACATCTTTATTTCATTGAGTTATACTATGTATACTTGACCCAAACAAATGACGAACTATAACGACACCGAACAAACTAACGACACGTTCACTAACAACACACACGAATGAACAGACGTAACTAATGCACACTTACTTCACCGTGACTTGCGACATATAACGACAACGACCCACACCAGAGTGAAGGACAGACTCAACATATATAGGATCCCTAATTAGAGACAATGCGGTGCAGCTGCCTCTAATTAGGGATCCAACCCAAACCCCACACAGAAACAGAAAAGAACGACACTGTCAGACTCTGACCATAGCTACATAGAGAAGCAAATAGGCTTCTCTATGGCCAGAGCCTGACAGTCTGTCTGTCTGCCTCCCTGCCTGTCTGTCTATCTGTCTGTATGTCAGTGGAATGCTGGCGTGACGCCCCCTTGCCTGTGTATCAAATCAAAGCAAATTTGATTTGTCACATGCGCTGAATACAACAGGTGTAGTTAAGAAAATATTTACTAAATAAACTAAAGTAAAAAAAAAAGATAAAATCAAAAAGTATAGCTGAGTCAATGTGCGGGGGTACAGGTTAGTGAAGGTAATGTGTAAAGTGACTATGAATAGACAATAAACAGCGAGTAGCAGGAGTGTTAAAACAAAGCAGTGTAAAAACAATCACCTCCTCGAGCAGGTCCCATTCTTTGTAGGCACAGACAGGGCACTCAATGTAAATAGTCCGGGTGGCCATTTGATTAATTGTTCAGAAATCTTATGGCTTGGGGGGTAGAAGCTGTTAAGGTGCCTTTTGGTCCAATACTTGGCGCTTGCCGTGCGGTAACAGAGGGAATTCTCTATGACTTGGGTGACATGAGTCTTTGACAATTCTTTGGGTCTTCCTCTGACACCGCCTAGTATATAGGTCCTGGATGGCAGGAAGCTTGGCCCCAGTGATGTACTGGGCCGTTTGCACTACCCTCTGTAGCGCCTTACGGTCAGATGGCGAGCAGTTGCCATACCAGGCGGTGATGCAACCGGTCAGAATTTCTCGATGGTGCAGCTGTAGAACCTTTAGAGGATCTGGGGACCCATTGCACCTTTCCCTCTCCTGAGGGGGAAAAGGTGTTGTCGTGCCCTCTTCACGACTGTCTTGGTGATTTTGGACAATGATAGTTTGTTGGTGATGTGGACACCAAGGAACTAGAAACTCTCGACCCGCTCCACTGCAGCCCCGTCGTTGTTAATGGGGGCCTGTTCGGCCCTCCTTTTCCTTTAGTCCACGATCAGCTCCTTTGTCTTGCTCACACTGATGGACAGTTTGTTGTCCTGGCACGACACTCCTACCTCCTCTCTATAGGCTCATCTCATCGTTGTCGTTGATCAGGCCTACCACTGTTGTGTAGTCAGCAAACTTAATGATGGTGTTGGAGTTGTGGTTGGGCATGCAGTCATGGGTGTATCTATCTGTCTGTCTGTCTGCTCACCTGCCCATATGCCTGTCTATCTGACTGTGGAATGTTGGCGTGACCAGGGTAGACTCTGCCTCTGGTGAGGAGGGGGAAGATGGGTCTTGCGAAACAAAAACTGGCAATGAGAAGCAGAGAAATGGATCCACCCAGATGTGTCTAACAATAGCACGCAGGGAGACAAGCAGGCACGCACACACGCAAATGCACACACACACACAGGCAGGCTGACAGACCTTTGAAGAGCCCAGCACGGGCATGAATACAGCTAATAAATATTTGATATTGCTCTGTTCCTCTGTCTGGCCTAGGCTAAGCTGGTCTGGGCAGGGCTGGAGTGAGGTGGGGTGGGCTTTGGTGAGGTGGGCTGGGCTGGGCAGGGCAGAGCTGGGCAGGGTGGGTCTGAGGTGAAGTGAGGTGGGCTTGAACTAACCAGCCTTGAACACAACCGCTGCACAGGCAGGCAGGCAGGCAGGCAGGCAGGCAGGCAGATGGATAGACAGACATAAATATGGCAAAGTGGGGAAAGAGGGACCGTTGGCCACGACAGTTTGTTCACTCAGAGCTGAACTATATTTTTCCCCTCAAGCGCATCTCTGAGCACAGACGACAATCTAAGACTTTACTCAGACAGACAGTGAACAGGTTCATCGATTGATTATGAAGTGAACTCTGACAGTCTGTCACGTGAGGGTGCATACATGGACCAAGACGCAACGCAGGGATTATAGTTCGACATTCTTTTTATTTTTACTATGTATAACATTGCCAAAAAGAACGAACTATACAACACAAAACAAAACACGATATACAAACGTCACATTTACAAAAACAAACACGAATGACTAGACGTAACGAATGTGGCACACTTACTTTCACCGTGACTGCGAAATAATCAATAACGACCCACAAACCCAGTGTGAAACCTACCAACCTATGTAGGATCCCTAATTAGAGACGATGCGCTACAGCTGCCTCTAATTAGGGATCCCACACAAACCACCACCAGAAAACTGAAAGAATAGAACTGTCAGACTCTGACCATGGCTACATAGAGAAGCAAATGGGCTTCTCTATGGCCAGAGCCTGACACAGTCTTTCAAACTAGTGTCTGAGACTTGAGATTGAACTTGAAGTACTCCAATGGCTGACAGGAAGGAATTTAGATACATACATTCTGTACTATTACTAGCATAGACTAAATCATACAGTTTCTCTTGTTTTCGAGTCAGTCTTTCTAACCCTTTATGCTAAAACAAGAGAGTACCCCAACAATGAGATACCGTTACAGGAACAGGCATAGGAACTGTTTCTCAGGGTGGACAGTGTTAAGAGGCCGTTTTATGAACAGGTTTGAGGTCAGTTAGTCCAACCCGACAACCAAACAAACGCAGGTGAAAATACTGTACTGTATGAGCTAACAGGCTATAGTACAGTATATAACACAGGACAAGATAAAAGTTGTGCCTGTATACCCATACTTGCGCTCTAAATAGTAGGCATTTTGGGTATGTTTTATAATTATGTGAAATTTTGTAAAATAAAATATGTATGCTTTAAATGCCAGGATGTCATACTCATTTCCGCTTTTCATCTAGTAGAATTCGCAGCACACTATTGAGGAAGAGAATTGTCTTTCAGCTGAGGGGAACCGTAGCACCAAAAGCTACATTTTAGCTGGAGGCAAAGTCATTAATATTAATGAGTTACGTTGGGTGATTGGTTGAGCCTTCTTGGACTGCAAAGCCATCTGTTTGGCTTGCTCGCTGGCATGATCAGTAAGCATGGACTTCCAGCTACATACCAATCTATTTTAGTTTTACTTTCCGATCATTCATTATTTCATTATTTTTAACATTTCCACAAACTGTCTGTTGCTTGATATGAGCAAGTCAACCCAAATGTTCCAAAGAATAGGAAATCCACGATTAGTTGGATAGTAGTGGCTACTGCCTGGCCAGTGAGCTAGCTAACGTTAGCTACATTTCAGTCAGTAGCAATCTTTCTAAATGCGATGGTCACTGAATAACAAACTTAGCCATGAGTTGAACATATTTTGGTCAAAACAAACTTATATCCAGATGTTTTTGCCCATGGTGGAATCATATCTAACCAGCTGGCCCGTGTCTATGTGGCCATTCAAGAGCTTCTGAGTCTAGATGTAGTCTAGCTAACGTTAGCTAGCTAGCTACCTAGCTGAGCTGTTTTATAAGAAAACAGCTGAGGTGACTCAAACCCTGTAGCTAGCTAACATGCCTTCCTCAGCGACCATGTTATTGGGGTGCAGGAATATTAGATATGTATTTTAATTGTAAGATAGCCATCATTAAAGTTGGTGGTTACTACTGGGTTTTTTTCATGGGGAGGGTTGGTCCACCATTGTTTTGTGTTTTGTTAAGGACTAGGAGTGATGTCATGAAACCAAGAAGGCTCAACCACTCACCAGACCATAATGACATTTTTGCCTTTGGCTATCCTACACTCTTAGAAAAAAAGGGTTCTTCGGCTGTCCCCATAGGAGAACCCTTTAAAGAATCTGTTTTGGTTCCAAGTAGAACCATTGTGGGTTCCATGTAGAACCCTCTGTGGAAATGGTTCTACATGGAAGCCACAATGGTTCTACTTGGAACCAAAAAGGGTTCTAGATAGCACCGTTTGTTCTAAGAGTGTACTGTACGAATGGCAGGAATCAACCCAATTGTGCATGAGATGACGCATTCTCAGTAGGATGAGCTTAGTATGCTGATATTTGTTGCTTACTGCAATACGTTCTAAATAGTATACGATTAGTACACACTATGCAGTTTAAGTGAATAGTAGGCAAACCAGATTTTGGACACAGCCATAGGTTTTTTTTATCGCCAATCAGTGAGCATTTTAATCTGAATCACTAACATATGACGCTGGTAGAGGACTGTTGGCTTGTAGTGAAAACCCTGAAGAAGAGTTCATAAACAGTAGAGCATGTTTTATGTGGTTTGAAGAAAATAATTTGTGATTGGGAGTCCCAAAGCCCCGCACAATTGGCCTAGCGTCGTCCAATTTTGGCCGGTGTAGGCCGTCATTGTGAATAAGAATTTGTTCTTAACTGACTTGCCTAGTTAAATAAAGATTAAATAAAAACATTTTAGAATTTTTGTTTTTGGTAAAAAAGAAAATATTATAAAATCACAAGGAATTCACCTAGAAATTTATTTTAACACAGTACAACAGATAGGCTATATAATAGTATTGTTACCCTGTTATAACCCAGTACAACAGATAGACTATATAATAGTATTGTTACCCTGTTATAACCCAGTACAACAGATAGGCTATATAATAGTATTGTTACCATGCTATAACCCAGTACAACAGATATACTATATAATAGTATTGTTACCCTGTTATAACCCAGTACAACAGATAGGCTATATAATAGTATTGTTACCATGCTATAACCCAGTACAACAGATAGACTATATAATAGTATTGTTACCCTGTTATAACCCAGTACAACAGATAGGCTATATAATAGTATTGTTACCATGCTATAACCCAGTACAACAGATAGGGTATATAATAGTATTGTTACCCTGTTATAACACAGTATAACAGATATACAACAGTAAACTCAACTTCCAGACTCACATTAACCATCTCCAATCCAAAATTAAATCTAGAATCGGCTTCCTATTTCGCAACAAAGCCTCCTTCACTCATGCTGCCAAACATGCCCTTGTAAAACTGACTATCCTACCGATCCTTGACTTCGGCGATGTCATTTACAAAATAGCCTCCAACACTCTGCTCAGCAAATTGGATGTAATCTATCACAGTGCCATCCGTTTTGTTACCAAAGCCCCATATACTACCCACCACTGCGACCTGTATGCTCTCGTTGGCTGGCCCTCATTACATATTCGTCGCCAAACCCACTGGCTCCAGGTCATCTATAAGTCTTTATTAGGTAAATCCCCGCCCTATCTCAGCTCGCTGGTCACCATAGCAACACCCACCCGTAGCATGCTCTCCAGCAGGTATATCTCACTGGTCACCCCCAAAGCCAACACCTCCTTTGGCCGCCATTCCTTCCAGTTCTCTGCTGCCAATGACTGGAACGAATTGCAAAAATCCTTGAAGCTAGAGGTTCCTATCTCCCTCACTAACTTTAAGCATCAGCTGTCAAAGCTGCTTATCTATCACTGCACCTGTATATAGCCCTTCTGTAAACAGCCCACCCTACTACCTCATCCCCATATTTATTTTAATATTTTC
>CM042381.1:23612391-23739891 GCA_023634145.1 Thymallus thymallus
GGTGGTAAATCGGCCCTTCAGGTCCAGGCGAGGCGTTGAGGGTTTCCTTTCATCGCGCTGCGATGGAGCTATAGCCCTTGATGAACCGGCGGTAAAAGTTGGCGAATCCTAAGAAACTCTGTAGTCCCTTGATGTTCAAACGGAACTGGCCATGACCTGACTGCCTCCACCTTTAACTCCTCCATCTTCACCCCCTCCGGAGCAATACGATACCCTAGGAAGGAGACGGCAGTTTGGTGGAAGGCGCATTTTTCCTCCTTGACGTATAGATTGTTCTGCAACAGTCGTTGGAGGACAGCACGAACGTGAGTCACGTGTTCTGAGAATGTCGGGGAGTACACTAGTATGTCATCGATATACACCACCACATACCTCCTCGACATGTCCCGAAATACCTAATTCAGAAACGACTGGAATACCGCTGGGGCATTGGCGAGTCCCTATGGCATCACTAGGTATTCATAGTGGCCTGACACCGTGCTAAATGTGGTCTTCCACTCGTCTCCTTCCCGGATCCGTATGAGGTTGTACACGCTCCGGAGGTCCAGTTTGGTGAAGAAGCGTGCTCCCCGGAGCTGCTCTATGGCCGCAGGAACGAGGGGCATTGGGTATCGGAACTTCGTTGTCACCTCATTCAGTCCTCGATAATCAATGCACGGCCTTAATCCCCCGTCCCTCTTCTTCACAAAGAAGAAACTAGCTGAAGCAGGGGATGTAGAATGGCGAATGTGCCCCTGCTCCAGTGTCTCTCGGATATACGTCTCCATATTATCCGTTTCGGCCATAGAGAGAGGATAGATGCGTTTGCGGGGAGGCGTGCCACCTGGCACCAGGTCAATGGCACAGTCCCGGTGTGGAGGGAGACATTTGGCTTTTTCTCTAGAGAACACTCTGCGCAGATCTTCATATTCTGGCTGAATGTTCCCCGTGAGGGTGCTCTCAGGGCTCTCTACCGATGTAGCCCCTACCGTCGTTGTCATACAGGTCTTCCTACATTTATCTGACCATCCCAGAATCCTTAGTGTGCTCCAGCTGATGGTGGGGTTATGTTGCTGGAGCCAAGGAAGTCCCAAGATGACCGGATGTATGGATGAAGAGATCACCAACAATTCCAGTCTCTCTCGATGGCAGCCATGTATGGTGAGGGTGACAGGACGGGTCACGTGAGTGATGGAACCAGAACCCACCGGCCGACCGTCCAGAGCGTGAACTGGCATGGAGGACCTCAACCGGCACAACGGCAGTCGGAGAGCGTCAACCAAGGTCCGGTCAATGAAACTCCCTGCAGCTCCGGAGTCAATCAGGGCTGTGGACACATGATCGGGGAAGTTACCAGAGAGCACAACTGAGCAACAGAAAGGGTTAGCAATGTTTTCAGCACGCAAGACACCTACTGTGCCCACCTGAGCCCTCCGGCCACTTACCCCTTTCCTGCGTCCAGCAGGGACACAGGGACATGCCCTCCTGACATGACCCCTCTCTCCACAGTAAAGGCAAAGCCCCTGACGACTCCGCCGTTCTCTCTCCTCTGCGGAGAGTCTCGTGATCCCCACCTCCATCGGCTCATGTTCCGGCTCGGATCGAGGAAGGGGAAGATGCGCGAGGCGCGCCAGCTGGTCACGGTCCCGGAGCTGGCCGTCGATGGCAATAGCCCGGGCGATGTAGGCGTCCAGAGTCATGGACTGGCTTACACAAGCCAGCTCCATCTGGAGTCGGCTCATTCCACCCACTGGACGCCACCAGCGTCCGGAAAGACAGCGCATACTCCGAGGCCGTGCCCCTCCCTTGTTCAAAGCGCATAATCCACTCGCCCGCATCTCTCTCCTCCGCGTGATGGTCAAATACAGCTCGGAATTGAGCGATGAACCTGGGAACCGACCTTAACTCGTCAGCTCCGCTCCCCCACAGTGACGTTGCCCACTCAAGTGCACGCCCCATGAGGAGCGTGATCATCGTGTGTACCTTCTCCGAATCCGACACAGGCTGATTGCCCAAATACAGTTCGCATTGGAGAAGGAACCCATGACAACCCTCCAGATTGCCATCATATTTATCTGGGACGGCTCTCCGGAGCTCTTCCCTCGGGACGTGACGAGACTCAACACGATCGGGTGCCGGGGACGCTGTGGCTCCAGATGAAGCCACCGGGTGTTCCCCGCTCGATCGTGCCGCCATGAGGGACATCATATCCCCGTGTGCGGTGACTAACCCGGCGACCTGTTCCTCCATGGCTCTGAGTCTCTCCTCCAGCTCAGGTGCCCGACCGGGTTGCCCAGCCCCCTCTCCGCGCCCGTCCATGGAGACCTAGGGATATGAGTGAGAAAGAAAGAGAGAGAGTTAAACGGTGCAGACGAAGACAGGTACGTGAAAAAAAAAAAAGGGCCTCTGGTTGGGCGGGTTATTCTTGAAATTGTGAGGGGTGAAAGTGAGTGAAGAGGCGAAAAACAGAGAGAGATAGATAATATAACGATACAGGGTTAAATAGTGACCCTGATGACCCACACCTGTTCCACATTGGTCATCAGAGTCACTATTTAACCCTGTATGTTTTGTTTCAACCCTCGTGGGTTATTGTCTTTGTGTGTTGCCGTTTCCGACATTAAATATTACTATCGCTATATTATCTATCTCTCTCTGTTTTTCGCCTCTTCACTCACTTTCACCCCTCGGTGTTGCTACCATCTTCCCCCGACCGCAGGCGTTGATGATCGCTGGAGAGGAGGAGGGACCGCCGCTCTGCGCGAGGCATTCGTTACAGGCAGGCTCATAGTTATTCTAGTCTACGATCCTAGTCAGTTGTTTGGTTTCACAGAGAAAGAGAGTGTTTTGTTTATCATATAATGTCTATAATATATTTAAATGCATATAAATTATTGTGTTATTGTAAAGTTGACTTTACACCTTGTTATTTGGATAGTTGTAAATAAATCACAGCTGAGTATCCTGTGAGATATCTAAATGATGTTGTAAATCTCAGCGGTGCTCCATGGCCATAAAACAAACCAACAAGCTAAAGATGTTTTTTTTGTCCTCTCCCACAGAGAGTGAGAGAGAGAGTTGAGGCGTAGGTCTGAAGACTGAGGCTGGGGTTGGGGCTGGGGCAGAAGTTGGGGCTGAGGATGGGGCTGGGGTGTAGCGTGCAAAGCGCAAGAGAGTAGGTCATTTTTTTCAGTCCCGGGGGAGCATGCCTAGTCTGCTTCCCATATGTGGCAGGGCATGAAGCTGTGGTTTAGTAATGGCCACCCAGGGAAGAGAGAGGAGGGCCTGCCTGGATACACCCAGTACAACCAGAGACCAACCTTACCGCAGACTGATTAACCACTAAGACCTCCTTCCTGTTAGATTAATGAAGATGAATGCTGAGAAGAGGAGAGCAACAATTGACTGGGATTGGCTATTAGGTCTCTATGGTCTCATACCTACTATCTGTCCTGACTGGAACTCTCTGATAGGTCTACTGTGATGGTCCTGTGATGGTCCTCGTCATGTAATTATTACATCATTATATATATTTAGATACAGTGGTAGTCTCTTATATCAGTAATGTGATTGTTAGGTATATATTGTGGATATTGATATTTTTGACAGTCTTCTTTAGTATTTAGATATTTGTCATGTGATTGTTAGGTGTATATGTGCAGTATTTTTGACTATGTTTGTTTACTGTGTAACTCTGTGTTGTTTTTGTCGCACTGCTTTGCTTTGTCTTGGCCAGGTCGCAGTTGCAAATGAGAACTTGTTCTCAACTGACCTACCTGGTTAAATAAAGGTGAAATAATAATAAATAAATAAATATATGTCCTCTATGATGGTTGATCAAAGGGTATGTAGAGTCCTTAGTGAAAGTCTACACAAAACATCCCTTTTTAGATTTAATTTTAAGGTAGCAAAATGTGAAAACTGTGCAAGGAGTGTGTATATATAATATATATATATATATATATATATATATATATATATATATATACAGTGGGGAGAACAAGTATTTGATACACTGCCGATTTTGCAGGTTTTCCTACTTACAAAGCATATAGAGGTCTGTAATTTTTATCATAGGTACCCTTCAGCTGTGAGAGACGGAATCTAAAACAAAAATCCAGAAAATCACATTGTATGTTTTTTAAATATTTAATTTGCATTTTATTGCATGACATAAGTATTTGATCACCTACCAACCAGTAAGAATTCCGGCTCTCACAGCCCTGTTAGTTTTTCTTTAAGAAGCCCTCCTGTTCTCCACTCATTACCTGTATTAACTGCACCTGTTTGAACTCATTACCTGTATAAAAGACACCTGTCCACACACTCAATCAAACAGACTCCAACCTCTCCACAATGGCCAAGACCAGAGAGCTGTGTAAGGACATCAGGGATAAAATTGTAGACCTGCACAAGGCTGGGATGGGCTACAGGACAATAGGCAAGCAGCTTGGTGAGAAGGCAACAACTGTTGGCGCAATTATTATTAAATGGAAGAAGTTCAAGATGACGGTCAATCTCCCTCTGTCTGGGGCACCATGCAAGATCTCACCTCGTGGGGCATCAATGATCATGAGGAAGGTGAGGGATCAGCCCAGAACTACACGGCAGGACCTGGTCAATGACCTGAAGAGAGCTGGGACCACATTCTCGAAGAAAACCATTAGTAACACACTACGCCGTCATGGATTAAAATCCTGCAGAACACGCAAGGTCCCCCTGCTCAAGCCAGCGCATGTCCAGGCCCGTCTGAAGTTTGCCAATGACCATCTGGATGATCCAGAGGAGGAATGGGAGAAGGTCATGTGGTCTGATGAGAAAAAAATAGAGCTTTTTGGTCTAAACTCCACTCGCCATGTTTGGAGGAAGAAGAAGGATGAGTACAACCCCAAGAACACCATCCCAACCGTGAAGCATGGAGGTGGAAACATCATTCTTTGGGGATGCTTTTCTGCAAAGGGGACAGGACGACTGCACCGTATTGAGGGGAGGATGGATGGGGCCATGTATCGCGAGATCTTGGCCAACAACCTCCTTCCCTCAGTAAGAGCATTGAAGATGGGTCGTGGCTGGGTCTTCCAGCATGACAACGACCTGAAACACACAGCCATGGCAACTAAGGAGTGGCTCCGTAAGAAGCATCTCAAGGTCTTGGAGTGGCCTAGCCAGTCTCCAGACCTGAACCCAATAGAAAATCTTTGGAGGGAGCTGAAAGTCCGTATTGCCCAGCGACAGCCCCGAAACCTGAAGGATCTGGAGAAGGTCTGTATGGAGGAGTGGGCCAAAATCCCTGCTGCAGTGTGTGCAAACCTGGTCAAGAACTAGAGGAAACGTATGATCTCTGTAATTGCAAACAAAGGTTTCTGTACCAAATATTAAGTTCTGCTTTTCTGATGTATCAAATACTTATGTCATGCAATAAAATGCAAATTAATTATTTAAAAATCATACAATGTTATTTTCTTAATTTTTGTTTTAGATTCCGTCACTCACAGTTGAAGAGTACCTATGATAAAAATTACAGACTTCTACATGCTTTGTAAGTGGGAAAACCTGCAAAATCGGCAGTGTATCAAATACTTGTTCTCCCCACTGTATATATATATATATATATATATATATATATATATATATATTTATATATCTGCCCCCTGTCTCCTGTAGGTATCCTGGAGGTCCGTACGGTGTCTGAGGGAGGAGTGTTAGCTATCAAAGGAGTGAAGAGCCAGTACTATATCTCCATGAACAGGACTGGCCTACTGCAAGGCAAGGTAATTAACTAAACTACCGTTTCTCTGCTAGACAGGGTTGGAATGCACTGTACTGTACAGTGCCTTGTGTTTTAGGTTATTGTACTGCTAAAAGATTAATAAATCTCCCAGTGCCTGGTGGAAATCAGACTAAACCAGGTTTTCCTCCAGGATGTATGTTTTGGAATATGTTTTATTATGAACAGGCTTCCTTCTTTTCACTCTGTCAATTAGGTTATTATTGTGGAGTAACTACAATGTTGTTGATACATCCTCTGTTTTCTCCTATCACAGCCATTAAACTCTGTAACTGTTTTAAAATGGTGAAAATTGTGAAATCCCTGAGCGGTTTTCTTCCTCTCCAGCAACTGAGTTAGGAAGGACGCCTGTATCTTTGTAGTGACTGGCTGTATTGATACACCATCCAAAGTGTAATTAATAACTTCACCATGCTCCAAGGAATATTCAATGTCTACTTTTTCTTTTTACCCACCAATAGGTGCCCTTCTTTGCAAGGCATTGGAAAACCTCCCTGGTCTTTGTGGTTGAATCTGTGTTTGAAATTCACTGTTTGACTGTGTGGGGTACAAAGATGAGGTAGTCATTTGAAACCCATGTTAAAACACTATTACTGCACACAGAGTGAGTCCATGCAACTTATTATGTGACTTGTTAAGCAAAGCTTTACTCCTGCACTTGTTTAGGCTTGCCATAACAAAGGGGTTGAATACTTATTGATTCAAGACATTTCAGCTTTTCATTTTTAATACATTTTTTATAAAAAAAATAAATAATAAACACTTTGACATAAAGGGGTATTATTGTTTGTAAGCCAGTGACAATTATTTTTCAATTTAATCAATTTTACATTCACCCTGTAACACAAAATAATTTGTAGAAAATAAAGGGGTGTGAATAAGGCACACTTGAAGATACCAATTGTTTCTTAATAAAGTATTAACAAGTTATTTTTATTCTACATTTAGCAGAAACTCTTATCCAGAGCGCCTTACATTCATCTTAAGATAGCTAGGTGAGACAACCACATAGTAAGTAAATGTTTCCTCAATAAAGTAACCAAATCAAATGTTATTGGTCACATACACGTGTTTAGCAGATGTTATTGCGAGAGTAGCGAAATGCTTGTGCTTCTAGCTCCAACAGTGCAGTAAAATCTAACAAATAATATCTAACAGTTTCACAACATACCCAAATACACTTCAATCAAGTAAGGAATGAGTGAGGAATACAGTTGAAGTCGGAAGTTTACATACACTTAGGTTGAAGTCATTAAAACTCATTTTTCAACCACAGATTTCATGTTAACAAACTATAGTTTCGGCATGACACAAGTAATTCTTCCAACAATTGTTTACAGAGATTATTTCACTTATAATTCACTATATCACAATTCCAGTGGGTCAGAAGTTTACATACACTAAGTTGACAGTGCCTTTAAACAGCTTGAAAAATTCCAGAAAAAGATGTCATGGCTTTAGAAGCTTCTGACAGGCTAATTGACATAATTTGAATCACTTGGAGGTGTACCTGTGGATGTATTTCAAGGCCTACCTTCAAACTCAGTGCCTCTTTATTCGACATCATGGGAAAATCAAAACAAATCAGCCAAGACCTCAGAATAAAAATTGTAGACCTCCACAACTCTGGTTCATCCTTGGGAGAAATTTCCAAACGACTGAAGGTACCACATACATAATAAAACATCATGGAAAACACCATGGAACCACGCAGTCGTCATACCACTCAGGAAGGAGACGCGTTCTGTCTCCTAGAGATGAACGTACTTTGGTGCGGAAAGTGCAAATCAATCCCAGAACAACAGCAAAGGACCCTGTGAAGATTCTGGAGGAAACAAGTAAAAAGGTATCTATATCCACAGTAAATTGAGTCCTATATCGACATAACCTGAAAGGCGGCTCGGCAAGGAAAAAGCCACTGCTCCAAAACCACCATAAAAAAGCCAGACTACGGTTTGCAACTGCACATGGGGACAAAGATGGTACTTTTTGGAGAAATGTCCTCTGGTCTGATGAAACAAAAATAGAACTGTTTGGCCATAATGACCATCGTTATGTTTGGAGGAAAAAGGGGGAGGCTTGCAAGCCGAAGAACACCATCCCAACCATGAAGCATGGGGGTACAGCATCATGTTGCTTTGCTGCAGGAGGGACTGATGCACTTCACAAAATAGATGGCATCATGAACAAGAAAAATTATGTGATATATATATATTGAAGCAACATCTCAAGACATCAGTCAGGAAGTTAAAGCTTGGTCGCAAATGGGTCTTCCAAATGGACAATGACCCCAAGCATACTTCCAAAGTTGTGGCAAAATGGACAACAAAGTCAAGGTATTGGAGTAGCCATCACAAAGCCCTGACCTCAATCCTATAGAAAAGTTGTGGGCAGAACTGAAAAAGCGTGTGCGAGCAAGAAGGCCTACAAACCTGACTCAGTTACACCAGTTCTGTCAGGAGGAATGGGCCACAATTTACCCAACTTATTGTGGGAAGCTTGTGGAAGGCTACCCGAAATGTTTGACCCAAGTTAAACAATTTAAAGGCAATGCTACCAAATACTAATTGAGTGTAGGTAAACTTCTGACCCACTGGGAATGTGATGAAAGAAATAAAAGCTGAAATAAATCATTCTCTCTACTATTATTTTCACATTTCACATTCTTAAAATAAAGTGGTGATCCTAACTGACCTAAAACAGGGAATTTTTACTAGGATTAAATGTCAGGAATTGTGAAAAACTGAGTTTAAATGGATTTGGCTCAGGTGTATGTAAACTTCTGACTTCAACTGTATATACAAATATGGACGAGCGATCTATCATCAAAGTCAGTGTTAGTTCACAAAAGGCAAGGGTGTTATAGTATTATTTTTGCACTACTATTTTATCTTTTATTCTAGCACCTCCAACACTTTTAAACAAGGTTTTCCTTAAGAGTGGCAGCTTTTATTTAACCTTTATTTAACTAGGCAAGTCAGTTAAGAACACATTCTTATCTACTGGTGAACAACTGCCTTGTTCAGGGGCAGAACCACAGATTTTCAGTTACTGGCCCAACGCCCTAAACACTAGGCTACCTGCCGCCCCGACTAAATGACTGAAATATAAATAGGAGAAATATAAACAAAAAATGCATAAAATGTTTATAACCCTCCTCAATCCTAATATCATCCCATTTTGTGTCCCCATTTATTTACAGAAAATCTACAATGAGAACTGCAACTTCAAGGAGATTTTCCTAGAAAACTACTTCAACGCGTACTCGTCTGCTAAGTGGACTAGAAACGGCAAGGAGATGTTCATTGCTCTGTCTCAAAAGGGCAGGCCGCTGAGAGGGAAGAAGACCAGGAGGGAACACATCGCCTCCCACTTCATCCCCATGAAATGTAGAGAGGAGGAGAGGACTGGCGTCTGAGAGAAGGAGAGGAGGAGAGGACTGGCGTCTGAGAGAAGGAGAGGAGGAGGCTGAAAAAGGAAGAGGTGACTGGAGCCTGAGAGGAGGAGAGGACTGAAAGAGGAGAGGAGGAGAGGACTGAAAGAGAGGGAGGAGACTGAAAGAGGACGAGAGTACTGAAAGACAAGGAGAGGACATAAAGAGGAGAGGAGGAGACGACTGAAAGAGGAAAGTACTGAAAGAGGAGAGAAGGAGAGGACTGAAAAAGTAGGAGATGTCTGAAAGAGGAGAGGAGGAGAAGACTGAAAAAGTAGGAGATGCCTGAAAAAGGAGAGGAGGATAGGACTGAAAGGAGAGGAGGAGAGAAATGGGGCCTTAAAGGAGGACTGGAGAGGATGGGCCTGAGAGCTGAGAGGACTGAGAGAGCAGAGAGGACAGGAAGAGGAGGAAAGAAGGATAGGAGAGAGGACTGAGAGAGCAGAAAAGCCTGAGAACAGAAAGGACTGAAGCTGTGACGTCCATGTTGGGATTCTTGGACGTTGTGACGGCTTAGCTGCAGATCTTTGTTGTATAATTTTATATAATCTAACTCCAATCAGTACAGTATACCACTTCAGTCACATCATATTAGCTGTGAAACACAGTAAAAATAAATCAACTCATCATTATCAACAATACCACTATCCTGGCTGGTGCAATGTAAATAAGTTCTGTAGCTACTTATCCATTCACATGTCAAGGTTTTTAGTGTAAAACTGATGCACGGTCCTCCTCAGTTGTGTGAATGTTAAAGGTCCAATGCAGCTGTTCTGAGTAACAATTAAGTAACTTACTGTGATTGATTTAAATAGAAATGGGCAAAAAGAAACAAAAATAGCTTCTTAGCAAAGAACAATTTCTCAAGCCAGAATTTCGCTAGGACTGTCTGGGACTGGTCTGAGTGGAGAGGAGAAAACTGAAAACTAGCTGTTATTGGCAGAGAGGTTTGGAACTCTCTTTCTTATTGGTGGTATCACCAGACAGGCCAAAACTCCATCCAGCAAAACAGGCTGAAATTTCATGCAGTCTTCTCAAACAGCTCTTAAACTAAAAGGGCATTATAATAATTTTCTAAATTTCACAGTATTATTCCAACTTCATTGTGTGGAAATATATATATATAGAAACAGGGAAATCATGTTTTGACTGCACTGGGCCTTTAAGCTTTTACAATAATTTTTTCAGTTTGCAATTACGTTTTTGTAACAAGGTTTTCTACACCATTATGATGGCACTACAACTACCTGTTTATCTCATATTTCTTCACAGAATGGATAGTGGTCAATAATACTAACAATAACCTTGATATGGATGAAGTCAAGCCCTCTGTTCAGCATGCCTAACGGTTGTTTAGGAATAAATGCAATACAGGGAAAGGAATTAGAAAAGGGATGTTTGAGAACATTTAAAATGAAACGTTTCCTACTGAATGAATTCTCCAGGCAATGTCAAAATGTAATGTCAAAGCAAGCTGATCAGTCACTTACTTTACTCAAGAAAAGTATTATTATTGATAATAGGTTTACTATTATAATAGTTTTAGTTCCCTTATTATAATGGGTAATAGTGTAATGAATATAGGAGTAATAAAATACAGTTGGTATTTACCTGGAATTTACTCAAATAAACAGCTGGTTATAATTTGTATTATAAACTGGGTGGTTCAAGCCCTGAATGCTGATTGTCTGACAGCCATGGTATATCAGAAAGTATACCACGGGTATGACAAAACACTGTACAAGTGTTATTTTTACTGCTCTAATTCCGTAACCAGTTTATAAGAGCAGTAAGGCACCTCGGGGGTTAACCAGGCACTCTGTGTTGCGTCCTGCATAAGAACAGCTCTTAGCTGTGGTATATTGGCCACATACCACACCCCCTCGGGCCTTACTGCTTAATTATAGCCTTCTTAATCAATCAATAAAATGTAAAACGATGTAATATCAAATGGTACCTATTTTAGTGCTAATTGTTTCACTTAATCCCAAATATTCTAAGAGCTAGTTACTGAGTAATAATAATTAGTTTTCAAGTTATGTTTAAGTAAATACCAGGTAGAAAGCAGGATGTAAAATAAAGTGTAACTAAACGTAGTATAATAATCAAACAGTACCATATACATATTAACAGGCATGAATTGTCAGCAGAGAAGGTCCAAAGCAAAAACTCAGTTGTCTTGACGTTGGATCAATGTAAAGACAGACAGCAAGCTGGACTTGCCTTTTCACTGTACAAGTGTTCAAAGCACACCATATATATATATATATATATATATATACAAAAAATATATATTGATAAATATATATATGTGTACGAAGTAAAATACATATGTAATTACATGCGACAGCTGCTCGTAGACTCCGTATTCATTTACTAAGGTTTGATAATGACTGTGTCCCAAAATATGTAAAATAATGCACTTTGTGGGATAAATCAAGTATTTTTTATTTAATAAAAAATGTTCTCCTTGGTCAAAAGTAGTGCAGTATACAGGGAATAAGGTGCCATTTGGAACGCAGATTTAACAATGCAAGAATGTAACGCTGCTGCTGCTGATGAAGTTAGGAATGATATCTGGATTAAAGTACAGAGAGACCAGAACACACAGCGTGTTACATGTGTATGTTATACTGTATGCCTTGATCTTCCTCCACTATAATTAATGATTATATCAATTGTTAGCGTTGATCTCTGTTATGCCCCTGACGTGTTAAATGGTATGTATTTGAGCTTTGAGATGAGGGCTACGTCCCAACTAGCACCCTATTCCCTATATAGTGCACTACTTTTGACCAGAGCCCTATGGGCCCTGGTTAAAGGTAGTGCACTGCACAGGGTGCCATTTGGGACGTAGACAGGCTTTTTTTCTGTTGAGACATTCCATGTTCTGCCAGATACCATAATGCTTTACTAAGGTATTGTTGGTCTCACTAACACATGTAACTTAACTGCAGCAACATACCAGAGGCTTCATTTAATCACTCCATTCCTTCATCTCTTCTGTTTTTGGATGTTCCTGAAGCACATCACATATACTGTACTCGTCATCTCATTACCTATAGGAAGACCTTTTAAATAACCTTTTAAAGACGTTCACTGTCTGCACATTTACAACTAAACTGCTAAATCTCCATACTGGCCTATAATGTTAGTGTTATTATCCATTGTTGTAAGTTATTATTTGTGTTATTTATATAAAAACCAAAGCTATAAGAGTTATTATGGGGTGTTTGGAGTGTACTTTTTTTTGTTTTTAAGATGTGTTTTGCTTAGTCATCTTTGGGGACATAAACCTTGCCCTAATTCTGCCACTACCCATAAGCTTAGCTGGCCAGGAGTGTGAGCAGAAAGTTTGGTTGGAACCAGAGAAACAACAACTGCCAACAACCCATTCGAGGAACAGCAAAATACAAGACATTTAGAGCATAACGGAACAGCAAAATGCAAGACATTCAGATAATAACTGAACAGCAAAATACAAGACATTCAGAGAATAACTGAACAGCAAAATGCAAGACATTCAGAGAATAACTGAACAGCAAAATACAAGACATTCAGAGAATAACTGAACAGCAAAATGCAAGACATTCAGAGAAAAACTGAATGGCAGGAATATCAAAAGGATCCGCTGTACTGCTGTCATATGGATAATAAACCAGCCTATATCTGACAACTTAAGTGTTTTTTATTTTAAACACAGATACTGATATACAGAATGTCATAGGGTTCCACCATCATGCTATAAGAACCATCATACTATGTACTAAAACCAAGATGCTAATGACCCTGTTAACAATCCTGAATATGGTTCTCGGTAAAGATGGAACAGATCATGAAGAGAGGTGGGGAGTGTGTTACGTACCTCCATCCAAGTTGGTGTCATATTGCCTTAGATGTGATGGTACGAAGATTTTATTTTAAAATTGAGCATTAATTAATACCTCATGTACCATAACAATGTTTTATACTTTATATGTTATATAATATATAATATAACAACAGCATACAGTATTATTGGATTGTGGGTTTACCGGTTAAACCACGACAAGAGGCAAGTATCCCTGCCTGGTGATCCTCTAAGATCTTGTAGGATCTTACAGCATCTTCTAGGATCTCTAAAGATCTTTTCAGGATGTGAGCTTGGCTAGGATCTCAAAAACATATTCAGAGATTGTGAGTAAAGTCCCCTACAGAGCCACATATATATATCTTCCAACACCTTCTATTAGTCTCTTAATACTGACAACCTAAAAAAGAAATCCTGCAGTTTATCACGGTTTAAAGGTCTGCTGCAGGTCTGGGTCATTCAGACTGCTGGCGTTAATAAAACAATCTGTCTCACTGAGTTGGAGTTCTCTCCAGAGATGTTAACCAGATTAGTTCCCATCTTATATGACTAAAGGACTAGATAATCAAATCTGCTGTCCTTTGTACCAACAAGATTAAATACAAGTTTAGTTTAGATAAGGGTCCAGCAGTGAGATGCATGAGACAAATGAACGGCATTAATCCCTGTCTGATAAGGTACATCACAATAACACAAGTCCTGGATGAATCTCTTTATTTGATGCAGGGGCGGACAAAAATATGTCAACACACTGAATATTGTAATAATTCCCTCATAACTGTATATTGTATTGAGTGAAATCTGAGAGCTGTTAGATTGAGGGGAGAGCGTATTGGCAGGCGGCCACACACAAACACCACACCTACACACCCTACACACGCACACACACACACGCACACATATAGGCAGATAGATGGGAGCTTTGCCTTCTGTTGGGGTTCACATCTGGCTCTGAGCAGCTCTGGCAGTTAAAGAGAGTCAAGTTGAGAGAGCAAACCCCAGAATAAGGTTGACCCAAACAAAGTCTGAGCAAGGTGAAGGCCTCTGCCAAGTCACGCAAAGTTAGTCTTAGCAGATAATTTGTAACATGTTCAAAATGTAAACACATTTCTATCTCAAGGCTGTGGATTCCCAACAGACTGTGGAGGAGACTGCAGCCAACAGGAGCTAACTGGGTTGTAGAGAAGAGAGCTGTGTCTGCTAAGAACATAGAGGAGAGAGGAGAGAGCTGGCTAGGCCTGCTAGGAACATAGAGGAGAGAGGAGAGAGCTGGCTAAGCCTGCTAGGAACATAGAGGAGAGAGGAGAGAGCTGGCTAGGCCTGCTAGGAACATAGAGGAGACTGCCTGGGACAGAGAGAACAGCTATAGGTAGAGAAGAGAGCTATAGGTAGCTATGGAGGCTAGGTCTGCTATGAACATAGAGGACAGAGAGCTAGCAAGGCCTGCTATAAACAGAGGACAAAGAGCTAGCAGTGCCTGCTATAAACATAGAGGACAGAGAGCTAGCAAGGCTTGCTATAAACATAGAGGACAGAGATAACTGGAGGTTAGGCTTGCTGGTTAGGAAAATAAAGGAGACAGGAGAGCTAGTCCTGTCAGAGGCCTGTTGAAAGCATAGAGGAGAGAGAGAGCTATGAGAGTGTACACAGGGCCGGCTCTAGCCTTTTGGGGGACCTAAGCGAGATTTGGTTGGGTGTAGGTCTGTTATGATGACCAGATTACCACCACACCAGCGGTTATGACCACAGTCGAATGTGACCATTTAGTCACGGTAATTAGGCTTCTCCAAGCACTGATGCTGCTGATGGTCATTAGTAGCCTACCAAACTTGCTAACTGTTTGGTACTCAGCACTCTATGGTCCCTCTAATCACTCTGACATCAATGCAAATATGTTTGAAAATCTAATCAAACACTTCATGAGAGCCCATGTGCTTCATGTTGAGCAACATTACATGAGAAAACAGAGTTTTGATGGCCTCTATTAAAAATCTGAGGATCCCATCAGCTTTCTATAGGCTAGTCCTACTATATTTATTTCTCAACTTTCCTAATATTAAGCACATTGCTTCTCTTTACAACAGGATTATCGCCTACCTGGCTGGCATGAAAATTAACCACAGGAAAAGCGTCCATTATTTGTTATTTAAGTGCATAGATGACATGTATTTTTTTCCCCTGGCCCAGTTTCGAGACAGGTGCATGATAATGTAAAGACAAGATTAAATCAAGAATAGTCTAATGGGTGACAATATCAGCCTATCACTTGTGAATGATATATTATCAATTGTAAATGATGCCCAGCTTGTGAGCGGTAAGGCAAGAAACAGCGCATGCCTTTTTTAGTGACTTTTCAAATCATAGACGCACACCTCATGTAGCCTAGCCCATAGGCCTATATGTTTTGATAACGTTTGTATCACAACTAAAGTGGCCAAATAACTTCTTACAATTGAGCACATTAATCCGCTTTACAACCGGGTTTATAGCCTAACTGGCGTACATAGGCGGTGCGTGAGTTTCAAGTTTTGGGAAGATAATTTTCACCATCAAAACGCACCATTATAATAAAGCATTACAGGCATAATGTCACAAGTGTAAAGAGGAGTAGGCAGGAGGCAGTCGCAGGATTAGAACTACTGAATGTATTTCAGCACTATAGTTCACAGCGGGACTAAACACATAGTGCAAAGTATAAAGTACTCAGGAAAAAGTAGGAGAGATTCCTCTCAGGAAAACAAGTAACATTTACAATGACCGACAAAGACAAATGACAGATGGAGTATATACACACAGTGATAGAGTGGGGATTGGAGTATAAGGAAGACGTATAACTTGTACAGATGTAGGAGCTTAATTTGAGCCAATTTGCTACAGCAGGAAAATAATAGTAATTATTATGTTGATTATAATTAATGGACATTTTTGTAGGGGTTGATACACTTTTCCTAAGGGAAAACCAAGTCTGAACTTTCAAAGTTGAAATTACAAACTTCAGAAGCCTTTTCAAACATAAATTACACTACAAGTTTTAAATGTCCTGCATTGCAGGAAAGTTCTCCTTCAAAAGGTTGATCAAATTCAGATCCTTTGGGAGTCATATCCCAAACATACCAATACGATCACCTCTCCTGTCCTTTTGCTTGGCTGTATGAATAGAAACCATACAAATCTTTGGTGTAGTCCAGTCTCTTATATTCCAGTCTGAAATATATTACATTTGTCCTGTGGTCTGCAACCAAAAGGCCTAAAGAACAACATCACCAAAAAAAGATGGAACCTGAGACAGGCAGAACAGTAGCCTGATTGGTCTCAATACTATATTTATGGTCCTCTGTTATTCAACAATACTGTGAATGTGGATAATGAAAAGGAACATGAGATGGTTGTGAACTGAGAAACACATAAAAGCAGCAAAACATACCAGAGTTGGGTTCAAATACTATTTAAAATCTTTCAAGTGCCAGATGGGCAGGGTATATAGTTTTAGGACTATTCTATTGGTCCATTAAGCCAGGCAAGCTCAATCAAGCCCAGAAGGAGTATTTTGAAATTATTTTAAATAGTATTTTTACCCAGTTCTGGAACAGACCCAGTCTACGTCCCAAATGGCACCCAGTTCCCTATATAGTCACTACTTTTGACCAGGGAGAATAGGATGCTATTAGGGATGCAGACCAAGTCAGAGTGGTATGAACGCTGGTGATGAGTGGAATTAGCTACAGTAACATCAGTAACATCAGTGTAGCACAGCAGCAAACTCTCCACTTGTTAAAGTAATGTGAGGAACGATTTACTACGATCCAGAGACACACTTTAAGCACAGCGGACGGCAGTAGGCCCTGCTTGAAATTTGTGGCGAAGCAGGAACCCAAGAGACAACATGTGTGCTTAATGCCAACAGTATGTGTGGAGGGAATGGAAGGGGTGAGAGGGGAAGCAAGGGGAAACGGGGGAGACGAGGGAGAGGCAGGAGGGTGTAGAGGGTTCCAGGGGGAGACGGGGGAGGTAGAGGAGGGGGAGACTCAGGGAGGCCCTGGCAGCAGCTGAACTTGATACATTTGAACCTTGTTTCCCCCTGAGAGTCTGGAGTGTTTGGAACCTTAGCACGGAACCCCCAGAACACCACCACACTTTCAAACAGCACTAACATTACACACTCTTCTCTCTAGTGACGAATCTAAACCACAGAGAGAGATAATCAGTTACATACATACACACGCACAGACCAAACACACACACACACACCACGCACACACCATATAAATCCATGGCTGAGAGTTATGAGCGCAAGCTACAACAGAATATTCAAAAAATATTGTGAGAAAATAAGTGAATGAATTTCATATCCTACTTTCTGGTAAGAATAAAATTATTTCCCTCCTCTAAAGCTGCCCATAAAAAGTTGTATATATCAAAACGTTTTTAAAAAGAGCCTATATCCCATTACTGTCCCAGAAGCACACAGTGCAGTGATGGTTTGTTGTGTGCCAACCCTCAGCGAGGCCGCGGCACCACAGTCAGGATGACAGTTTAACGTCTAAGTATAAAGTCATAGCCTCGCTACTTCACAGCGTTATGTGACAGAAGAGAGTGTAGTAGAGATAAATAGGCAAGTGTTAAAGCAGAGGTTCATGTTGTAGCCTGTTCACTTTGTGGTTGTATCCCTTACTGAAACAACAGGTTAGTAGGTTTAGCCTAAACCCTTAGTGAATCTGAAATAACAAGTCAGTAGGTTTAGCTTAAACCCTCAGTCACTCTGAAACAGGTCAGTAGGTTTAGCTTAAACCCTAAGTCAATCTGAAAGAACAGGTCAGTAGGTTTAGCCTAAACCCTCAGTCAATCTGAAACAACAGGTTAGTAGATGTAAACCCTCAGTAAATCTGAAACAAACAGGTCAGTAGCTAGATGTAAACCCTCAGTAAATCTGAAACAAACAGGTCAGTAGCTAGATGTAAACCCTCTGTAAATCTGAAACAACAGGTCAGTAGCTAGATGTAAACCCTCCGTGAATCTGAAACAACAGGTCAGTAGCTAGATGTAAACCCTCCGTGAATCTGAAACAACAGGTCAGTAGATGAGGTCTTCGCACATACGGACTCTCCATGGCTCTCCCCGGACGTGTCTACAGGATCCAGCCAGCCCAGGTTCCAGCTCTGCCACGACAACAGGGTGGGCTTCACACCTAACAGAGACACACAGGAAACAGACAAACAATTTTTAACTAACTGTATGCTGTTCTTATCAAAGGAAGGCACCCAAGTCATAGACTGGTCTCTCTGCTTCCGAACGGCAAGCGATACCGAGGCACCAAGTCTGGAATCAACAACACCTTGAAAGATTCTACCCCCAAGCCATAAGACTGCTCAATAGTTAACTAAATAGCTACCCAGACTATCTGCATTGAACCTTTTTGCACTAACTATTTTGACTCATCACATACGCTGCTGCTACTGTTTATTATCTATCCTGTTGCCTAGTCACTTTACCCCTACCTATATATACATATCTATCTAAATTACATCGACTCTGTACTGGTACTCCGTGGACATAGCCAGGTTAGCGTTACTCATTGTGTATTTATTCCTTGTGTTAGAATTATTTTCCAAAGTGTTTCTATTGTTCTCTCTGCATTGTTGAGAAGGGCCCGTACGAAAGCATTTCACTGTTAGTCTACACTTGTTGTTCACCAAGCACTTGACAAATACATTTAGATTTGACCTTTGTTGTTCTTTGTCGTTTACAGTATGCAATTTTGTTGTTTAGAAAGTCTGTAATGCATTGAGATGTTTAACTGCACTCTGCACACTGTGGTTGCATGCTGATCACCAGACCCTAACACTTACACTAACCTGATACCCAGAGGGAGATAAGGTCAGTCAGGTCTGTCTGGAAGTCATCACCTAGACGTTCCCTGGACTCAGGGAACACTCCGTAGAACGCTGGGCCAGGCAGTCTGCATACACCTGGAACCCACAAAGGCTTTAATGTGTACTGGTGTACTTGTCTTTTCTTCAAGTAAGTTACTAGCAATGATTTTGCAGTTAGCAGCTGTTTTTGAAGGTTTTACTTGCAATGACTGTGATAGCTGAATGCTCTGAATGTAAGTCTCTCTGGATAACAGTGTTTGTAAAATATAAGTACCTTAAAGAGCTTGTCCTTCAGGTCCATCTGAACGGTCATCAGCAGCGAGACAAAGGCTCCTGAGACACGATCAAACGACTGGCTCGCCTCCTCCACGTTAGGCTGGGAGGGTATTGACACACAGTTCCACACTGTAAGAAACTACAGGCTATCTAACAGTCACAACATATTCTAAAATAAATGTACACACAGAGCCCTACATTTCTTCCTTTACTCAACTCTATCAGGACCAATTACGTACAATATTTGGATATTTCAATATTTCTATTGCGCATGCGTTTTCTATTGTATACACGTGCTTAAGACTGCCTCTACTTAATACTGAGTATATAATAACTTAGTTGTGGAATCTGGCAGAGACCTTCAGATAAGATCATTTTCACTGCATGCATTTCCTCCAAATCACATTCCTCTATAAATACTGTATTACCAGTGATGGATGTACTGTACTGTACAGGCTGGAGTAAAAGACTAGTCTCCCCCATCATCTGCCTCATATTAATATGATATGTATCAAAGTTACATGTCTTGGTAGCATTGTGCGTTGATAAAGTGCATCACAAAGGTTGGAGTGAAGTTGATCCCGTGTAGCTCAGATGGTAGACCATGGCACTTGCAATGCCAGTACGAAGAAAAGTATGAACATGTATGCACTAACTAACTGTAAGTCGCTCTGGATAAGAGCGTCTGCTAAATTATTTTTTTTTTAAGTCACCTTAAATCTGTGGAGGAAAAACAACCAGAATGTGTCTTTGAGAACAGCCACGGACAGACCACACAGAAAGAACGGCCTCCAGATTTTCAGGAAGCCCGGCTGCAGTAAAGAATCACACACACACACGGCAAGATTAACGATGATTAGTCCAACCCCAATGAGACAGACTTTTCCTGTTATGTACACAGCAATTAAATGGTAATAGCATAATAATTATTATTTTGTATGTTGATAATTCGTTGAAACAAGCACCATGACCTTACCTTACCAGATGACACAGGAGTGTTAAATAAAGCATTACACATAACTAGCTAAACTCTAATTTACTTTTCAATGAATACCAATCCACCCTCCCGTTAAACGCTGGCACACAGCAGCATAGCTGCAGTACATATGTGAGAGATTAATCATGTGTGTTTGGAACGCAGTCGAATGCGATCACATGCACCGAGAGCGGGCCACATTCTATACACATGTGCTTGACGTGCATGCGAAGTTTGCGTGCCATCCCTTTCTCTTTTTCCTCAAAGCTGTGACAGCTCAGGTATCTGTGAGACCTGACATAACATAACAAGTCTGCTCTCCATCACCCGGACCGGCCACATCTGGCTTTCAGCGCCATGGATGGATATTAGTGTTTCTGGTCATAAATAAGACCTAGCCCAGAGCTGGTTTACTCTGCCTTTCATTTGTCTCTCCGTTTCTGTATACTGTATAGTGCACTACTTTTCACCAGAGCCCTATGCGAAACTTGATGGGCCCTGGTTAAAAGTAGTTCACTATATAGGGAATAGGGTACCATTTGGGATGCAGTCTGGGACTGTTAGTACTGCAGGATTTTAATAGGAGCCTTAGATGAACATGATTGGTTGCAGAGCTGCCACAGTATTCCCCTGTGATGATGGAGAGCAGAACACACTACACACACACACACACACACACACACACACTGACACACACACACAGAGTAGATATGAGATTGCAGGTACGTACATTGAAGCCTTGGGCCTCTGAGACGCTGTCCAAATGTCGTAAGGCATCAGGATGTCCTGGGATGTCAGTGTCCTCGACTGCATCAAACCCTGGGTAGTCATAGTCCTGGATAAACACAACTCATTAGTCTAACAAAGTAAATACCAGAGAGATAATGCCCTCATGGTGTAAAGAGCCATAAACAGACAAGACAACAGACTCACCTTGATGTCCAAGCTCTGCGACAGTGCCACACTCTGTAAATAAACAGTCAATGTTGTTGTAAATCAGAATCATCCAATATAAATTATAAAACATAATGCAAATAATTATAACTGCAACTCTGCAATTTCACTGTCTGAAAAAATCATGACCTGCTCTTTCATGATCGAAGTGCTCTTTCCACATACATTTTATCTGAGAAAGAAACATTGAAATAATGGCAACTATATCACCACTTCACAGCAGCCCTATGTTTCGATGGGACTGGGTTAGAAATGCACAATTTGGCCTGATGGTGAATTTGAGAGATGTGGGTAGTGTAGCTACTTACATTTATTAATGTCATCAAACACTGACTGCATTCTTGTTTTTGCTCTGTTCTTGTGACATTATGGATGCATGTAGTGTTATCTTGGAATAGAGCTCCTCTGTGCTCTTGGAGAAGGACATGGCGACGTCCACTGGAAATGGCACATTTACTTTAAAGTAGTCATATATCTGTCTGCGATGAGTGTAATGTTTGAAGTGGGATGATATCTCTCTATTCTCCTCAAACGCCAGTCAACCTACAGAACATTTTAGATACCGTTTCAGTATCATGATGTAGGCCTATTTGTTATATGTGAGTATTTATGTTGCTTATTATCATGTTGATATCCATATCAACTACCTATACAATTAGCAAGTTAATGCATTCTTACAGCTTAACACATGGTAGAAAACAACATTGCCTACACTAAAATGTAATCTTGCCTGGACTGGGCTGGGAAGGATCTACTTGTTAACGTTTGCCAACATCAAATGAACACATTTCCAGCAGTATCTAACAAATAACCATTGTTTATAAGGTTTTTCTTACCAGTCCCTGACTCCGAAGAAACTTTTCAAACACGCTCAGGATTTCTTAATCGTCCTCTGGGTCATGTTGTTTAGCCGTGTTTTGTCTCTCTGACGCTCCAAAGATGCTAAGCCCCTAGATATATGGCAAAAGATGTTGTAAGTGAGTAGTAAGGGTAGATTTTACTATAGTATTAGGAAGAATATAAAACAAGTAGTGAATAACGGGTGTGCTGGGAATAGAAGAGTTTAAGTGGTACTGGGAAGATTAAGATTTGGACATAGAGAACTGAATTCAACATTGAAATTAATAGGAAAACATGAAAATGGGATGTGTGATGCATGTTTGGTAGGGGAGACAGAGGAACATGTGTTGTTATACTGTCAGTTATATGATACACAGAGATACATATTGTTTGAAGGAGTAAGGATAGTGGGACGGAAATGGGGGTTAGATGGTATTTTGGGAAGGGGAGATGGAAGCAGTGAGGTAGACAGGGAAATTATATATTTTAGTAGGGAGACTGGTCTGACAATAAGAATATAAGTGTAAATTGCCATGGATGACTACACTCCTAAACAGTAGGTGGCGGTATATGTAAATTATAGTTAGTTACGATCCGCCAAGAAGCCCCAAAGAAGACAAAAAAGAAGAAGAAGAAGAAGAAGAAGAAGAAGAAGAAGAAGAAGCTAAGCCCTCTGATCCTGACCGTCAAAATATTACGCATGTGTTCCGTTGCTAGGAAACAGTTGTCATCAACATGCGCGACGGTAACTTCTTCCGGTTAACACTTCCGGCGTAGAACGAGTCCATGCTTTGCTCCGCTTCAGAAAACATCAACAATTGCTCTAAATCAACTGGATCAAGTCTAATTTTAAACAGGTAACGTTAATGAAATGTGAAATGGGCTTTCTGTCTTCCACTGTTAGATAAAATAATTATTTGTATCGCTATATGAACGTGTTTATATCCTCAAGCTACAAGCTAATTTAAGCTAGCTATTATTTTCTGCAACAATATTCTAGCTACTTAGCTTGTAAGCTTGCAGCACAGATAACACAACGGGTTAGTTATACAATGATTTGCTTGCACACTGCAGTGCTGATATCATAATCGCCATCGATAAAAGACAGTACTGTGCAGCCGTCTTCATCGACCTGGCCAAGGCTTTCGACTCTGTCAATCACCGCATTCTTATTGGCAGACTCAACAGCCTTGGTTTCTCAAGTGATTGCCTTGCCTGGTTCTCCAACTACTTCGCAGACAGAGTTCAGTGTGTAAAATCGGAGGGCCTGTTGTCCGATCCTCTGGCAGTTTCTATGGGGGTGCCACATGGTTCAATTCTTGGGCCAACCCTTTTCTCTATATACATCAACGATGTCGCTCTCGCTGCTGGTGACTCTCAGATCCATCTCTACGCAGACGACACCATTCTGTATACATCTGGCCCCTCTTTGGACACTGTTTACTAACCTTCAAACAAGCTTCAATGCCATACAACACTCCTTCCGTGGCCTCCAACTGCTCTTAAATGCTAGTAAAACCAAATGCATGCTTTTCTATCGAACGCTGCCCGCACCTGCCCACCGGACTATCATCACTACTCTCGACGGGTCCGACTTAGAATACGTGGACACCTACAAATACCTAGGCGTCTGGTTAGACTGTAAACTAAACTTCCAGACTCACATCAACCATCTCCAATCCAAAATTAAATCCAGAATCGGCTTCCTATTTCGCAACAAAGCCTCCTTCACTCATGCTGCCAAACTTGCCCTTGTAAAACTGACTATCCTACCGATCCTTGATTTCGGCGATGTCATTTACAAATTAGCCTCCAACATTCTGCTCAGCAAATTGGATGTAATCTATCACAGTGCCATCCGTTTTGTTACCAAAGCCCCATATACTACCCACCACTGCGACCTGTATGCTCTCGTTGGCTGGCCTTCATTATATATTCGTCGCCAAACCCACTGACTCCAGGTCATCTATAAGTCTTTATTAGGTAAATCCCCGCCCTATCTCAGCTCACTGGTCACCATAGCAACACCCACTCGTAGCATGCGCTCCAGCAGGTATATCTCACTGGTCACCCCCAAAGCCAACACCTCCTTTGGCCGCCATTCCTTCCAGTTCTCTGCTGCCAATGACTGGAACGAACTGCAAAAATCATTGAAGCTGGAGGTTCCCATCTCCCTCACTAACTTTAAGCATCAGCTGTCAAAGCTGCTTATCGATCACTGCACCTGTACATAGCCCTTCTGTAAATAGCCCACACTACTACCTCATCCCAATATTTATTTTTATTATTTTTCGCTAATCTTGCACTCCAGTATCTCTATTTGCACATCATAATTTGCACATCCTTCATTCCCGTGTTAATGCTAATCAGTCATTTATATCACCACTATGGTCTATTTATTGTCCTACCTCCTAACCTTATTGCATTTTGCACTACATTTTGCACTCTGTATATAGATTTTCTATTGTGTTTTTGACTATGTTTGTTTACTGTGTAACTCTGTGTTGTTGTTTTTGTCGCACTGCTTTGCTTTGTCTTGGCCAGGTCGCAGTTGCAAATGAGAACTTGTTCTCAACTGACCTACCTGGTTAAATAAAGGTGAAATAAAAAAAAATACCGTTCTCTTAGTAACATGATATTATGCTGGCAGTCCCTCTGCAAAGACATGCTAAACTTTGGTAATATACTCTTTTTTTTTCATTGTAGTGCAGTACAAGCAAAGACTTTTATAATTAAACCAAGCTAGACCACGGCCTGTAAGTCATAGTGGGCAGAACAATAAAGGAGGCACTAACTAGCGAGCACGAGCTAGCGAGATCCTATTAGCCCGTTCTAGCATATATCTGCATATTTCCGTTAGGGAACGCCTACTCCGTGAATTGCGCATGTGCACTAACTCAATTCGCCTTTGCACTCCTAAACAAGTGATTTTGTACAACTTTGGCAAAGGTTAAAGTCAAACGCTGTCTCCTAACAGATTGTAGTTTTGGTTACAGAAAACTGTACTGAGTTTTCATCAATGATATAATTTGCAGAATGTCGGCCAAAATCCATCTCTTTCAATCTTCTCCTACTGCCAGCCACTGGGCTTCCTCTCACTACCATATTTGGTAGTGAGTGGAAACTCCAAGCGAATGCTTCACATTTATACATCCGGTGAAATATCATCTGTGGTACAACTGTTTTTTACAGCATTGCAACCAACCACCTCTGAAAACATATATGGATAATTTGACAATTTTAATATTGTATTATTTATACCAGCATTTATTTTGAAAGTTTACACAGATACTGGTATGTTATGGCTATATTTAAAGAAATACACTTTTAATAATATACAAATAATGATATTGAAATTACTCAATAGATTCTGCAAAACTTAAATGGGTCTCTTGTGCTGGGCAACGGGTTTAATACAGAGTACTGGTGACTCCTTACTCCAACCACTCCTTTCACTGCACCGCAATACACAGTATGTGGGATACTTATTGGCTTGTAGAGATAACTTTTGTACCTGTCCATAGCTTTTGGGGGCTGGGTTGCCTGCGCTGCAGATGGCTATATGGGTCTGCTAATATGGCACTATTAAAAGCCCAGTGCACTACTTTTGTGTAAAAAAATATATAGTTTTTATATTTATACACCGTCAGCACCCCTACTTCCCGCAGCTATTCCTGTCTCAGCTAAAGTGGGGTGGGAAATACTCAGTAGTCATTGTAATGCTCCATGTGAGCAATGGGCATGGGTCTTGTTAATGTTGAGGGAGCATGCTTAGAAGTATCCTACTTGGCCTGCTGTGTGCAAATGTAAGACAATGCCCATTTGTGGATTTAAATTATTATTTAACCTTTATTTAACTAGGCAAGTCAGTTAAGAACAAATTCTTATTTACAATGACGGCCTACCTACAGGGTAAATTAGGGTTAAGTGCCTTGCTCAAGGACTAGGCTACCTGCCGCCCCTGTCTTAAATCACCTCGTCCACCAGTAAAAAGCTGAGCTTCTCAGTAATTTTTAAAAAAATTTTTACATCCATTGCGAATGATAGCCTAATAGTTCCTCACAGTATGCCTATTTGAAAACTATTTCCAACAATCTTCCCCTCGATAATCACCAAGCCTCGGTGTGAAAGAGCAAAATATCACAATCCGATGATCCCATATATCCAGTGGAAAAGTCAGAAAATACCTTTCCCTTGCTCAAAAACACAGGAAACTCTGAGGGCCCGGAATAGACTAGATGATCGTTGCAAATTCGCTAGAGACAGCTTCGGGCCAGATCCAGTTGATTGATTTGATACAATGTTGCACTCCACTAGTGATAGCTCAAGCCAAGACAGATAGAAAGGGACAGGCTGAGTATAGAGATGAATGTGAAAGAACTGGAGTTTATCAGTATATTTTATACTGTTTTTATTTGTCGGCTTTGTGTATTTTGACTTAGTTGATAATGGAAGTTCTAGGCCAACGGCTGCATTTGCCATCTCTGAGTTCCATGCAGCCATTTTAACTGCCAATATTTAACTGCCAATAATCACAGTGTATGAATGTGTCCATATGCCAGAGGCTGGTGCTGATTAACATTAAGAATGTTATGATTAACCACGTGACAATGATTTTGAGAAACCAAAATGTTGTTGAAATTAAACTATTCCATGAAAATGTGCATATGAAAATCATATCTGGCATGCAGATTAGTAGAATAAATTGTAAGCTTCCCCAAACGCCTATGAAGTCTTTATAAAATAATTGCCTCCATGTTTCTATGGTTGGATTGTCAAGCAAGGTAAGACTTGCCTCATAATATTAAGTAAAACGTTCAGGTTTCAAACAATTAAGAATGTTTTAAACATGCATACTGCCTCCAGCTCACATTGTAAAGTGGTGGGTGATGCGCTGATAGCCTGTCTACCATTGTTTTTTTCTCCTGGTCAATTTGGCCGGCAACAATTTTGTTTATCGGCCCAAAAGGCGTCAATTACCAGCTAACCCTGGTAGAGACCCTACTGTGTATTTCCCACCCCACTTTAGCTGAGACAACTTTTCTACCTTTCTCTCTACAAGCCAATATGTATCCCATGTACAGTATATTACAGTATATTGCATTGGCTGTTAAAGAGGGGGCGGAGAACAAAGTGTTTCTGGGTAATGCAGGCTTTTTGGGGGGGGGATTTTCTCATTACCATACGAAAGTGACGTCATCATTTGTGTTGCTGGCAGAATACTAGTAGTGCTGACTGCTTTCCAGACATATTTTGACGATAGCATACATACATGACATATTTGTTGTTACTTGCTTAGTAGCGAGTCAGCTACCTAGTGAACTGGTATAACTACGTCCCAGGCTGTGCACCTGATTCTCCAGTTCAATGTTTTGTTTGTTTTTTGTCAGTCAGCAGGATGTCCAGTTCGGACGTGTTAGCCAGTGCCGCCGGCGTGGACGTGTCCTCCTCTCCCAAATCAACACTGGCTAAAACCCATCATTCTGACAACAACTCCAAACCAGTAACCAAACAGAACCCTGTCCCTGCCTCCCGTCCCCTCCATGGTCTGAAGCTGGCCCCCCACACAGAGCTGGAACAGGCGCAGCAGAGGGGCAGGCTTAAGTGTTCTAGCTGCGGAGGCTCCCGGATGTTCTTCTGCTACACCTGCTGCTCTTTAGTGGGCGTCAGCCAGCAGGAAATCCCCTCCGTTAAGGTCAGGGAAATATCTGGGGCTTGGTCCATTATGCATAACACACACATGCTTGTAGTGGCTTCATCCGATTAGTCTTATTAAAGCACCAGCCCGCAGACATGGGGTGTCAGAGATAGTAGTAGTACTTACGGTGCCTCACACACAAGATTTGTGTTCTTCGGTTCTAGTGCAAATGCTGGCTTTTGTTATAGCCCAGCATGAAAGAACACACATGATTCAACTAATGATTAAGCTTATGGTGTAGGTATAGATACAAGTTTTAGACACAATTCACAGTACATGTGTTGACTGTTTGTATTGGTAATACCTGAACTGTAATTGATGAACATGGTTGGTCACACTGTAAAACTTCCTCTAACTGTTGTGTTTGCAGCTCCCTATAAAGATTGATATCATCAAGCATCCCAGTGAGGTTGACGGGAAGAGCACAGCCATACACGCCAAGATCCTCGCTCCTGGTGATGTCACCATCTACACCTACCCCTGCATACCTGAGTATGAAGATGAAACAGACAAAGTTAGTCAGCTTTTCCTCATCTTCATTCGAACAGCGTGAGCCATTGATCATTTGTCTACCACATCATACATAAAAAAAAAGTAATTCTAACGTAATCTGATTAGATAATATTTATACCGTTTGTATTATGTTGACTTGAAATGACTGACAAATATTATGTGCGTGTTCATGTCTGTGTGCATGCATGTTTAGGTAGTGCTGGTGTTCCCTGGTCCTGGATCAGTCTCGGTGGAGGAGATGACACAGAGATTACAGAACCTGGCTGACATGAAGTCAGCTGCCTCCCCAGAGGAGGAACCTTGCCCAAAGAGGCCCAGAGCCAAGGAAACACCAGGGGCCACACAGCAGGCTGAGGGACAGACATCAGGGGCCACACACACAGAAGAGAGGGGAGGGAAAGCAGGGATAGAGGGCCAGACTGAGACACCAGGGGCCTGTCCCCTCCAGAGAGTGGTGTTCATCGACAGCACATGGAACCAGACCAACAGAATCGTCACAGATGAGAGACTACAGGGTAATTATGATAGATAAAGCATTGCTCTGTGTGCAGCTAAAGCCTTGCTAATGACTTATGGACTGTTCCGCTCTGTCCCTGCAGCGTTGCTCCGTGTGGAGCTAAAGACCAGGAAGACGTGTTTCTGGCGCCATCAGAAGGGTTCTCCAGACACCTACCTGGCAACCATAGAGGCTGTCTACTACTTCCTCAAGGACTACCAGGAGCTGTGTCTGAGACAGGAGTACACAGGACAGTATGACAACCTGATGTACTTCTACTGTTACCTACACACACTGATCAACAAGGCTAAGACAACCTCTGGGAGACGCTGAGACTGCGGGGAGGAGAGAGAGATGGCGGCTAAAACTACCGCAGGGAGACGCTGAGACTGGATAGGATAAACTACCTACACACAATCACCACCAAGGCCCCAAAAAATATAATCGCTGACACGGTTTTACTAACCAGTTGTCCATCCAATATTTGAGATAAAACATGTCCCGAAAGGTCTGATGGAAACTTTCCAAATGTCGACAAAACAAAACATGCCAGACAAGGTAATATTTTTGTGTCTAAAATGTATTATGCGAGAAATGGCGTTGGAAACACTTACGCGCAAATGTTTATAACCATCAAATTGAAGTCACGCGATATGTTATGTGGTCCTCCCACTACAACTAGGGGAAGCATTTATTTTATTAGGCTACAGATGAAATAAATAGGTTGGTGAAAGTGCAAGGTGATGAGCTTGATGCTCATTTCCAATAAATATTGGGGGTCTTATCCTGGTGACATGATGATCTATGCTTTGCTGCAAATAAAAAATAATCTTGCTCTTTTAGACATCAGATGTGATCAAAACCCATTAAATGTTTTAAAGTTATTTTGTTGTGCACTACATAATCACAGCCTTTTATCCACGTCGATTTGATTAGAATACTTATCTGGTGGGAAAATGCATTGTTTTTATGCAGATTTTTGAATGAAACTCGTTAATTGAATGGAAACCTAGCTACTGTCGAACTGAGCTAGGAGAACTGTGAGATTAATGTAGAGAGGACTACAAAGTGCAGATCTAATTCGATCACAACTGTTAAGAGAGTAATGAAACTTGGTTTGTTTTTGTCAGTGATTCAGGTTCACACATCAGATGTTCTAAAGAATGGTTGTGGTTGTTACTGCGCAACATATCATGTTGAACAGTATGTCACCTGGTCTGTGTTCATGTGTTCTGTATAAAATGACTAAAATACTGTATTTACTGTGAGTATATATGAATATTGAAGTTTAAAGATTTTGACAGGCTGGGATTGAATTCATAGCACTGGACAGCTGACAATGCTGCTTTAGGCTCCATTAGCTTTTAACAGTCTAGTTCAACAGCTGCAGGGTTTTGATCTGCTGGTGTTTACTGGTTGAGAGCCAATCTACTGTTAGCTACTGGCAGTATGTGGCTTTATCTCCAAATAGTGCTGCTCTGTGATTTTCAATGGAAGCGTGTGAAATTATACCTATAAACTCTTACAGATGTAATTTAATAGGGAACTCTAGCCGACAGAGATCACATTTAAACATTTTTATTTACAAATCAGGGCAGGCAGTGCATGCAGCATGGGTTAATTTAAATAATTACATTTCTCCAATTTAAAAGAAGTCATTTTATAGTAGCTTCCACACCTTTGGTTCAACATAATCATCACTGTCCAATAATCCAATGTACTGAGGACCTCAATCATCATCATCATCAAGCCACTAAGTGTACAAATATTCTGTTGCGGTTGTTGTTGTTTACTAATTCTAACAGAACCATACACCTGGATTAACAACAAATAAATCTATCTGTAAAGCCGATGGGGAGTGTGTGTGTGTGTGTACTGTCCATCTCTGTGTTCTAGTAGTAGGCCTCTCTGATCTTGGCCTGTAGTGTGTCGCAGGTCTTCTTGGCATCTCCCAGCAGCATGGATGTGTTGGGCTTGTAGAAGATGGGGTTGTCTACTGCAGCATAGCCCACACCCATGGTCCTCTTCATCACAATCACCTACAGTACAGGGAGGGGGACGGGGGTGAGACACATGGGTAACTCACTAATCACCTACAGTACAGGGAAGGGGTTGAGACACATGGGTAACTCACGAACACCACCTTTTATATTGCTCTTCCCACCAGAGACTGGGGTTCCATCCCCACGTCCACCCTTCCTTCTCCCCTCTGTTTACAACTGTCTAAATCAGGGGAAGTACTATTTGAGAAGGTCCAGTCACACAAAGGCCCGGATGGATATTGTAATTTATCGGCGTAGTAACAAACCCCCACCTCGCAACCCAGCTAATCTCCTGCAATTCTACACATATGTAGAATTGATACAAGGATTCAAGGTACAACTGACTTAAGCGTATTATATATATTTTTTTCCTGAATCCAAGGCCCATATTGACCCCGTTCTGGGTCCGGATCTGGACCGCGGTCCGCCTGTTCTAAATAAAGTGTCCGAAATATGTTTAAAAGAACTAGTCCCAGAATCCTCATCAAAATCCCCTACAGAGGAACAGAAGTATGATAGCGCACTTCACAAACTCATTTTATGCTCTACCTGTGAGAGCCCTTGTCACCCAAAGAGTAGGAGTGCTTAGTCCTCAGACCTCAACACCGGAGAACAGAACAAGACAATATTATGCATCCTTCCTTTCTTAAACCAGTGAAAGGGCCATGTACTAATACTCTTATACTACCTTCCTCCTTTCCTACCTGTTTGGACTTCCAGACCTCCAGGACTGGCATGCCAGCGATGATGGAGTTGGGGTCCTCCTGGGCTGCTGAGTTCACTGTGTCATTAGCACCTACCACCAGCGTCAGGTCCGTCTCTGTGGGACACACACACACACACCACACACACACATTCAGTAAAACCAGTACAGAGACCCTGGCTGAACTATGGATGGACCCAGACAGACAGCGTTACAAACAACCAAGTGTGAGGGATCCCTGCTGGACGTTATGCTCAAATCAATTAATTACAGTTCATAGAAGGAAATCGGTCAATTTAAATAAATTCATTAGGTCGTAATCTATGGACTTCACATAGGCCCACCCACTTGGGAGCCAGGTCCACCCACTGGGGAGCCAAGCCCAGCCAATCAGGAGTTTTTCCCCACAAAAGGGCTTTATTACAGACAGAAAAACTCCTCAGCATCGCCCCCTCCTCAGACGATCCCACAGGTGAAGAAGCCAGATGTGGAGGTCCTGGTCTGGCGTGTTACACGTGGTTTGCAGTTGTGAGGCCGGTTGGATGTACTGCCAAATTCTCTAAAACAATGTTGGAGGAGGCTTATGGTAGAGAAAACATAAACAATTCTCTTGCAACAGCTCTGTTGGACATTCCTGCGGTCAGCATGCCAATTGCACACTCCCTCACAACTTGAGACATCTGTGGCGTTGTGTGACAAAACTGCACATTTTAGAGTGGCCTTTTATTGTCCCCAGCACAAGGTACACCTGTGTAATAATCATGCTGTTTAATCAGCTTCTTGATATGCCACACCAGTCAGGTGTATGGATTATCTTGGCAAAGGAGAAATGCTCACTAACAGGGATGTAAACAAATTTGTGTACAAAATTTGAGACATAAGCTTTTTGTGCGTATGGAAAATTTCTGGGATCTTTGGTTTCAGCTCATGAAAAATGGGACCAACATTTTACATGTTGGGTTTATATTTTTGTTCAGTTTATTAATCAGTGTGAGTGTGTTCTGACCTTTGAAGTCCTCATTGATCTCATCCATCTCCAGAACCACGTCATATGGAACACCAGCCTCAGCCAAGAGCACGTTCAGCTGGCCGGGCATACGACCTGCCACAGGGTGGATACCAAATCTAGAGACACACACACACACACACACACACACACACACACACGCACACACGCATATTACGGTCTATATGCAATCCCTCAGTCTGTCAGGGCTTAACAGCTTGCTCTGTATTTGGAGAATAAAGATGTTTTCCACTCTAAAGCTTTTAGACCCAGATGTGTTTTGTCTTCCGTGAACATAAGAGGTGACCTGCCAGTGTTCCTGACCAGGAAACTCAGACGGTCCGTGGGATTGTAAAACTAACTGGAAAGAATGTTATTTTAGAACTCAGACTAATACAGGAAGATATCGTTATCTTACTCTGTGACAGGAGGACTGATGGTGCCCAACTAAAATAAAAGACAGAGTGAGAGAGAGAGAGAGAGAGAGAGAGAGAGACAGACAGAGAGAGGTTGTAGAGAGAGACAGAGAGAGTGGTATTGTGAGGACCTACCTGACAGTCTTGCCCTGCTCTACCAGCATCTTCACCATGTCAGCGATGGGGTACTGGGCCTTAGCCGCACACAGACCCCAACCTACACTCACACACACACACACACACACACACACACACACACACACAGACACACACACACACACACACTAGTGTTATAAGCAGACCCCATTTGCCACAACCTAATGTAGGTAAAGTTTACTGTTAAATGTTGACTCAGCGATGCATGAGGTAAACAGAATATCGGGCCGTTTTCCACAACTAAGATTGTTGAAGTGCGAGGATAAACCTCTCTGCTGTTTTGGTCCCGTAGCGATCATGTTGTAGCTGCATGGAGCGCACCCGTGCACATGGGCATACACTCTGTGTGAGAGCAAGGACTTGCCTCATGGTCATCTTAATATCTGTGGTGCTGCTAGTGGCAACGTCATAACGCTGAGTCTACATTTAATGTGTTTGATGTTTCAGGTTGATGTGACCTTTTCCAAGACAAAGTAGAGAAATATCATGTCGACCAGATAAACGATAGAGGTAACTTGATGCAGAAGTTATTCTTGGAAGACTAAAAACAGAAGTGAGTAATGTCTGTTTGAAACAATTTGTTCTCTTCTGTTCTCATCTCCTCTCCTGACCAAGGCGGCAGTATCCCCTCTTCTCTCTCTCTCAATACCCCCTCCTTTATCTCACCCTCTCCCCTCCTACCTCCTCTTTCCCCATTTCACCATTTCTTCTCTCTTTTCTTTTCCCTCCAACTCTCCCCTCGTCTCCCCTCCTCTCTCCCTTCTGTCTTAAATCATAGGATTTCTACCGTCTGGGGGGTGTGCGTGCGAGGAAACCCCTTTCCCCTCTCTGTAAGTGTTATTGGCGGGGGGTTGTGTGTGTGTGTGTGTGTTATGGGCGGGGGTGAAGAAGAGGGCATGCGTGCGAGAGGAACTCCCGCTCCCAAGGGTTTGTCTAACACCTGCCTGTGTAACTCTGTCCTGGGGTATCAGCGTACTGGTTAGAGGTGTGTGTTTTCTGATACTGGGGAGAGGTGAGAGGTCAGTGCTATTAAACAACTAATAAACTTTGTTTGGAACAAATCCCCCTGACCTCTAACCCTCTGACCCCTGGGCCACTGTAGTCTTCTATATTACCGGTTTACTCTGAAGTCTGTCTGGTGAACAAGCTAGCTCCGCTTCACAGGGACATAGACATACAAGCTAGCTTTGCTAAACAGGGACATACACAAACAAGCTAGCTTTGCTTCACAGGGACATAGACAGACAAGCTAGCTTTGCTTCACAGGGACATAGACAGACAAGCTAGCTTTGCTTCACAGGGACATAGACAGACAAGCTAGCTTTGCTTCACAGGGACATAGACAGACAAGCTAGCTTTGCTTCACAGGGACATAGACAAACAGCACCCTCTACTGGACATTCCCTGTACCTGTCTTTCAGGCTCCAAAACAGATGTTATGCCAGGGTTCATTACAACCCCTCTATGCATATACTACATATACTAAATGATCTTATCTGGGAGTAGAGTTCAGTCTGGGGAGGAGAGCAGAACCCAAACAGGGACATATAGAGATACAAGACTCTGTACACAACCCTTCTACAGTGATGAACACTGACACACAGGTGTGTTACATCAGACTACCTCTGAACCCTACCCATAACTTGCGTGTTGTATGCGCGCATAATTGCATTTGTGCTGCGTGTGTGCGTGTACCTGGGGTGATGATGATGCTGTTGGCCTCTTTGATGAGTTCGATGGACTGGTCCACGTTGACCTCTGTGTGGGTACCCGTGATCTCCATGGGTTTCCCCCCTGCCGTGGAGCTGGTACCGAACCCTCCCAGGATCACATTGGGCAGGGAACGGTTCATTGCCTGGAAAGAGGGGTGTACCCAGGATTAAATACCACATTTATATTATATTGTATCTCTATGGGGAAAGCGCCAAATCTTTTGACGAATTCCAAAACCATAATTTATGTTTAAAAAAAACTCAAACTGAAAGAGAAAAACTAAGATAACAAGGCTGCCTGACTGGCAGGTGAGAGAGGGAGGCTGAGAGAGAGACTACTGTTAGTTTTTCACTTTTGTTGACTATCTACTTCACTTGCTTTGGCAATGTTAACATATGTTCCCCATGCCAATAAAGCCCTTAAATTGAAGTTGAGAGCGAGGGGGAGGGAGTGCGTGAGTGTATTTAGCAGTACTCACCACACACATGATGTAGGAGAGGATAGCACCAGAAGAGCCAATCAGAGCTCCTACGATGGTCATGAGGTTGTTGTCCAATAGGAATCCCTCGGCACACAGCGCCCAACCAGAGTAAGAGTTGAGCACAGTGATGACCACGGGCATGTCAGCGCCCCCGATGGCCATCGTCAGGGTTACACCCTACAAGAACACAATTACGGTCAGGACACTCTTCACACTCACTAATAGGGTTACAAAATTCCCAGGTTTTCCAGAAATCCCAGTTGGAGGATCCGTGGATTTCCTGCTTATTCCCCACTGATTCCAGTAATCTTCCAACCTGGATTTCTGGAAAATCTTCCAACCTGGATAATCTTCCAAACTGGATTTTGGGGAAAGTTACTTGGAACTCTACCCAGCAAACCGGGAACATTCCCAGAACATGAGCTAAGATTCCCATTATGTTCTAGTTAGTGTTTTATCTAACATTAGGATAACATCCCAAAAACATTAAAATCTTGTTGTTAATTGTTAACAACAATTACAACAATTGTTTTTTTATTATGTTTTAAATGAAATATCCTTGGAATGTATTTCTAACATTCACTAAAATGTTGTGCACAACATCCGTAACAACCACCACAGAACATTCCCCTAAACATTCTCATTAGATTTCCTGGTATGGTAAGAACAATGCACCAGTAATGTTTTTAGAACATACTGCCGCAACGAAATATTAGAGTAAGGTTCTTGCAACATTTTATTAAGAAACATTGTATAATCATCACCACAACTTTACAGTTTTTGTGTTATGAGATCATTTGCCGCAACCTAATGAACGTTCTGGGAACTTTTAAAGAGCAAATTTTGGTTTGCTGGGTAGTAACTAGATAAACCACTCACAGTATTTTTATGATACTGTGTTATTTCCTGTAGATCAGGGGTAGGCAACTAGATTCAGCCGTGGGCCAATTTATGTTTGAGCGAATGGGCCGGAAAAAAATTATAATAATTTGTACACTGTAAATTAACCTTAAACCTTAAAAAGAGATTGCATTTGAAAATAACAATAATTTCATACCTTGATTAAATTGAGACATGATCACGTCTCCTTTTTATTTGTGGGAATACTTTCTACTTATATATTTTCTAAATTAAACAAATGGGACAGTGTACATCCGGGGGGGCCAGAAATAACACTATTGGTCTTTCTTCACCATGTCTGTATAAAACATTGCAGCTTTAGCAAAGTTCTCACCATGATGGTGGAGAGTCCAGACACCCCTACCAGACAGCCCATGCCAGTAGCGTAGTCAGCACTGAGCATGAAGGGAATCATACCGCCGACAGACGCCGTCATCAGACCGGCATTCATCATGTGACGGCCTGGCAACATCAGTGGGGCGGAGTTCAGAATGCCTGACAGGAGGGAATACATAACAATATTCACAACTCTGCACCTGAAACTCAAAACTGCACCCGGAACTCAAAACTCTGCACCCAAAACTCGGAATTCTAAACTCTGCACCCGGAACTCGGAATTCAAAACTCTGAACTCAGAATTTATCATTCTGAACTGGAAATTGGGAACAGAATGGGGCAGGTAATCCTGGAAGGAGAGATGTCATTGATTAGAGTGAGGGGGTGAAGGCTATGGTGTAGGGTTGTATTGATATATCACATTGATTAGAGAGGTGTGGAGGCTATGGTGTAGGGTTGTATTGATTAGAGTGAGGGGTGGAGGGTTGTATTATACTGATAACAGACCACAGATCTGGCAGGGACTCCTGCCTTCAGTCTGTCTTTTATTACCAGTGATCACACAGGGAACAGCAAACTGACAGTTTCTAATGGTAATAGATCGACAGACAACCGTTTCTCACATGTGGGCCAGAAGAAGGACTCCCCTCCTTAAAGAAGCAGCCCAGAAAGAGAGAGTGTCTGTCTGTCTGTCTGCGTTCCTGCGTCAACATGTGTGTAAATGGCTGTCTACAGTACCTTGCAGCTTGCCATAGGCCACCAGTGACCCGCTGAAGGTGACCCCTCCAATGTATGTGCCGAGGTAGGCCACAGTCTTCACCATGTTGGCTGCAGGGTGCACGTCCAGGTGGGGGTACTCGATCATGTACTCTGCCACACAGGTCAGCACTGCAGCCAGACCCACCAGGCTGTGGAAGGCAGCTACCAGCTGTGGGAGGTCGGTGATCTCAATACGCTTAGCAATGGTCAGACCTGGGGAAGCATAGTCAAACACGCGGTAAGGCACAGGGGGAAAACACAGACACGCCGTCACATTAGATACCTTTAGTTCTATATAAGTACCGAGGCTGTAGGTCCTAGCGGTTGATTACAAATTCAGTTTAAAAAAAAAACAGCCCTGAATCTCTGAAGGTGGCCAAATGTATAAGACCCTTTCTATGTAAGTATTTTCTCCTGGTCTCACAGTGCTTCACATAGAGTTGGACTAACTCCTAGTGCTACAACATACTGTATTTGGTGGAAAGCCAACCATCTGTACTGAATTATTTTTGTGTTCATATTGGGCTTTAACCTCAAAAGTAACATAATAGTCTGGAGGCACGCTCTAAAAAGTTGTCAAAAACCCTAATAGAATAAGAACTAGTTTTCTCTAAAGGATAATATTACTAATCTCAGACTGCGTAAACACACACGCCCTGTTTATGTATGTGTGTGTGTGTGTGTGTGTGTGTGTCTCTGACAGCTGCCAGGACCTAACAGAATAATAACATAATTGATCATATCAGTATAACACACCACTACTAAAGTACAAACACACACACATACCTAAAGTACACTCTGACACCATGAAGATATCAGAACATGTTATATCTCGAAACCTAGGCAGCATGATGGATGGCCCATCATAGTTTCAATAATTCACACTCATTTTCAAAGATGCAAAGTCGATAACATGTAAAAACATTAATCATGGTTTTATACGCTTTTAGATCAGATATTTCTAGACTTTTCCGCCTGTGTTGTCCAGACCAAAATCCTCATCACCAATGGCAGAACAAAAAGCTCAGAGGTAGAAACATGGCATCTAGCTGGAAAAGTTGACTTTATATGGGCCTGTTTCCCGGACACAGATTAAGCCTATGGTCTTGGAGGAAGGGCCTACATACCCAGTGTTCTTCCAGTGGCCATGGGCTTTTTCGTTTCCATTTGAATCATAAAGTATTTAAATGCACTTACAATACATTTTGATTAGATTTGACATGGTATATATGTGTATCTGTAGATGGCTGTGTGGTGTGGCAGGTCTACGTACCCAGGGTTCCTCCGGTGGCCATGGCGGCACTCATCTGTGCCAGCAGCTCAGGAGAGGGCTTCAGGGAGCCGAGGGTGGCAGCGATGCCCCCTGCTACCCCCATCATGCCCAGAGCATTACCCAGACGACTGGTGCCCTGTGAAGACAGCCCTGCCAACGCTCCCACACAGCACATACCAGACCCCAGGTACATCATCTGGAATACACAGTGTTACACAACGTAAAAACACAGTAATATAGAACACCACACAGTTGGCACATCCTAACCCCAGGTAGTTACATCATTTGTAGAACAGCACTTCAACAACAACAACAGAACATCAGTGTCACCTGCTCGATATGGAAGCCAGCAGCCACAGAGGCCCCGTAGCCTCCTATGAAGACTCCTATTGGTAGACCGTACAGGTAGTTGTACTCTGGAGGATCTGTAGGACGCTTAAACATGTCCAGCATCCTTTGGGTGATCATGAAACCACCTGGGAGGACAGAGAGACAATGAATGAGTGAGTGAGCGCTTGTGTGTGTGCGCATGTGTCTGTCGTGTGTGTGCCAGACCTGCGATGTTGATGGAGGAGACGAAGGCTGCCGCCAGAGCCAGGCTCTCAGGGAAGGAGGAGGGGTGGAGACCTCCCCCCATCAGGACCAGACCACCCACAGCAGTCAGACCTACCATTTGGAGAGGAGACAACACATGTTCACACACCTTGTCCAAAGTCCAGTCAAGTCACACGCCTTGTTCATTCAAAGTCCAGGCGCATGAAGGAGTAAATTAATTGAATAATGTAACAGTTTCTGCAGGGGTTTCTTAGAAGGAGACAAGAACAGAAGCAGAGGGCTTTATTACACTAGACAATAATAAAGACACACCAAATATGGAGAATAGGGGGATACAGACACACCAAATATGGAGAATAGGTTGTCATTTGACCTACTGACACACCAGGGTCGTATTCACTAGACACCAAACAGCTGAATACTGACCGAAACGAGGAGGGACTGCCAAAACCTATAAAATAAAATGCTTGTTTTTCATTGCAAAGCGTTTTGCTACATTTTGCTAAGGTGTGCACGAATGACTACGACCCAGCAGTGACCCTGTTTGAGCCCGACCTCTTACCTGAGATGGCGTTGGTGACGGACATGAGAGGTGAGTGGAGGGCGGGGGTGACGCCCCACACCGTGTGGTATCCCACAATGCCGGCCAGGCCGAAGGTGGTGACCATCTGGGTGAACGCTGCGTTGGGCGCCGCCAAGCCCAGAGCCAGACATGTAGAGAGACCTGGGAACAGGAGAGGACAGCAGAGAAGGAGGGAGTTAGGGTGTGTGTGTGTGTGTGTGTACGTGTACGTGTACGTGAGCATGTTTGTCTGACCTGCGGTGTAGACGCCAGCGTTTGTCAAGGTCTTCTGGAAGGGTGAGACCACAGCTGCCTTCTCTGCAGCTAGCTCTGCTACGCTCTTCTGTTTGACTGGAGCGGCCGGGGGTTGGGTCTTAGGTTGGGGGGATGGGAACAGGTTCTTGCCCTCCTGGAGATGTGGCAAACACGACGTGAGAGATACACAATATGACAAACACACAATGTGAAAAATACACTATTAGAAATACACAAGATTAAAAAAACACGTTGTTAGAAATACACAACGTGACAAATACACATCGTTAGCGGAATACACACACTGAGAAACGCGTGAGCAATTGAGAAATATTCAATATGAAGGTTATTGTTAGAAATGCAGGGATCCTGTCATGGATTTAATTGGAATCTTTGCCTTCTAAAAAGTAAGCTTCTACATCACGCAAGGTTGAAAATAAGAGACCGACCGAGCATGTGTTCTTAACAAGAAGACAGGAGTCTTTATCGGTCTACTTAAGGGACCTGAGTAACAACCATGGGGATATAACGACGGAACATAGCTAGCGAGAAAAATCTGCATTTAAATAGCATGAATAATTATTTGTTTAATACGTGGTAAGGTGATACGTCTTGTGCTTTCTCTGCCTCTTTAGTCTGCCATAAACACTGTCAAAACTGTCAAATCAAGACATTCCTGATTTGGTACTGTAGCTCACCTGCATTTTATAAAAGGCATTTCATAACAAGCATTCCTGTTTCTCACGTAAGCTATGCAGCCAGCTGGGTTCCAGCCCTGAGAGACTATAGCAGGGTGGCTATGTGCAGCCAGATGGGTTCCAGCTCTGAGAGACTATAGCAGGGTGGCTATGTGCAGCCAGATGGGTTCCAGCTCTGAGAGACTATAGCAGGGTGGCTATGTGCAGCCAGATGGGTTCCAGCTCTGAGAGACTATAGCAGGGTGGCTATGTGCAGCCAGATGGGTTCCAGCTCTGAGAGACTATAGCAGGGTGGCTATGTGCAGCCAGATGGGTTCCAGCTCTGAGAGACTATAGCAGGGTGGCTATGTGCAGCCAGATGGGTTCCAGCTCTGAGAGACTATAGCAGGGTGGCTATGTGCAGCCAGATGGGTTCCAGCTCTGAGAGACTATAGCAGGGTGGCTATGTGCAGCCAGATGGGTTCCAGCTCTGAGAGACTATAGCAGGGTGGCTATGTGCAGCCAGCTGGGTTCCAGCTCTGAGAGACTATAGCAGGGTGGCTATGTGCAGCCAGCTGGGTTCCAGCCCTGAGAGACTATAGCAGGGTGGCTTATGGGTCATGGTGATGCTTCACTCAGAAATCGCAGTCTATGTCCCAAATGGCACCCTATTCCCTATATAGTGAACTACTTTTGACCAGGGCCCATAGGGTGCCATTTGGGAGGCAGAGAAAGTCTGAGCATGATGCAACATGGACTCTGACTCAATCAACAGATACGATCTGACAAACTTTGATTTTGGAGTGAAAAACCATGTTTAAACCTCCCTGCTTTCTTCAGTCTCAGTGTGGAGCCACTTTTCTTATCGCGTCGAATGAAAGAAAACCGAATGCAACGTTTACACCCACAAGTTGACAAGGGAAAAATACTACAAACCTCAAGAGACATCTGAAAGAGTCCTCCCAATATATACGCTCAGGTAATAACAGACCGATAATGCTAGCTAGTTAGGTTGCTGCAACCTATCAGACCACTACTTATGACAGAACTTTGATTCCAATACAGCTACAGTATGTCAAAAGGGTGTGTTTTTTAAAAAAATCTGCTGCAGAGTAATCTGTTCTTCTGCCAATCTGGCTGTTGGGAAAATAATCATGCGATAAGATGTTATGCAGAATTTTCTTTGGGTAGGACAAGGCTATGCATGTTTGTGTACATGGAAGTCAGTTAAATGAGGCAAAAGAGTGATGACTAAAATATGCCTGAATTGAAAGGGCATTTAGTTGCCTAAAATGGCCCACTCATCATTTTGACAATAACTAGACTAAATCATTATTAAAATGACCAAAATGTGACTAAGACTTAATGACATTTTAGTCAAAATGACTAAGACTAGACTAAATAAAAAAATAATACAAAAAAAGAGTCCCAAAATTAAAACAGACATATACTAAATACAGTATCAATACAGACAACACACCTGCATGACCATGGTTCCTCTGATGACGTGGTCCAGTGTCCCGTGGTCAAACTCTTCTTTGGGCTCAAAATGGAAGTAGTCTTTGTCTGGGCTGATGGTGATAATCAGAATTAAATCATACATTAATATCACATTTATATACTGTACCACCTTAATCAAACTCCAAGCCTTTTAGACTTGACCAGGAACAACTCAGGGTCTGTGGGGCTATAACGAAGGCCAGGGGTTTTTCCTGGTCAGGTAAACTACTGTCCATGTCTAGTAGTATAATAAAGTATATGTCTATCTATCTATCCATCCATCCATCCAAAAACCTATCCACCCACCCACCCACCAACCCACCCACCCATCGCTCCCTCTACCTGATGGCCTTGAGCAGTTTGAGCACGTTGTTGGAGTACAGGGTGCTGGCCTGAGTGGGCATACGGCTGGGCAGGTCCGTGAAGCCGATGTGTGTCACACCCTGAGGAGAAACACACACAGACAGCTCTCAGTTAAACACACAAACTTCAGCTACACATACACACACACACAAACTCCAGCTGCACACACACACACACACTCTAGGGACAGTATTCTTCTTCCAGAACGGCCACCTTGTGTACGTGCAGCTCTCCAGTCTCCTCACCTTGTGTACGTGCAGCTCTCCAGTCTCCTCACCTTGTGTACGTGCAGCTCTCCAGCCTCCTCACCTTGTGTACGTGCAGCTCTCCAGCCTCCTCACCTTGTGTACGTGCAGCTCTCCAGTCTCCTCACCTTGTGTACGTGCAGCTCTCCAGCCTCCTCACCTTATGTACGTGCAGCTCTCCAGTCTCCTCACCTTGTGTACGTGCAGCTCTCCAGCCTCCTCACCTTGTGTACGTGCAGCTCTCCAGGCTTGGTGGTCTCAATGTTTCCTCCAGCCTCAGCAGCCAGATCCACCACCACAGAGCCATCTTTCATAGACTCCACCATCTCGGTCTTGATCAGGATGGGAGCTCGCTTACCTACAGACAGAGGGCATGGTCACAGATCATTATAGAAAGGGAAATTACTAGGATAGAAAGAGTGGAATGATAAATGGTGATAGAGAAAGAAGGGAGAGACGTAGGAGAGAAATCGAGAGAGAGAGAAGAGAACAAGCAGATATAGTATGAATGAATGTATTAATGAATGGGAGGCTGAGTGAACTAATGAATGTTCACCTGGGATGAGAGCAGTACTGATGAGGATGTCCACGTCTTTACACTGCTTGGCAAACAGCTCCATCTCAGCTGCAATGAACTCTGGGGACATTTCCTTGGCGTACCCTCCAACACCGTCCCCGGACTCCTTAATGTGCACCTCCAAAGGCTCCGCCCCGAACGACTTAAACTGTTCCAGAGCTGCTGGTCTGAGAGTGGATACAGAACATCACCATCATCAATACTGTACCTGGTATCGAAGCCTCTAACTACAGCTCATATGGTACTGTAGCTCACCTGGTATCGAAGCCTCTGACGATAGCTCCCATAGACTTGGCGGCTCCAGCTGCAGCCAAACCAGCCACTCCACCTCCGATGACAAGGACCTGGAAGGGTTAACAAGATGGCGGTCAGAGATACAGCAACGTTATATTGATCACACAGACTCTGCAGTGCAGTCCAGATGTTCAGTTTTGACAGGTTAGTCAAAATGCTAGTTAATGCTCTGAGATGTCACAGCTGATCAGTTGACAGGTACATTCACATTGATATAGTTGATATAACTGCTATAGAAGGACTTACCTTGGCTGGGGGAACTTTCCCTGCTGCTGTGATCTGACCAGTGAAGAATCTGCCAAAGTGGTTAGCAGCCAGAACAACAGCCTTGTACCTGCAGGACACACAGACAGTTCTATGAACACATTCAACAAGCTAAGACATATGGGTTACTGTGTGTGTGTGTGTGTGTATGTGTGCATGTGTGGGTGTCTGCGTGCCTGTGCATGCATCCCGGTCTCTGTGCATGTCTGCCCTTACCCTGCAATGTTAGCCATGGAGCTGAGTGCGTCGTAGCCCTGTGCGATGGTGACGCGGGGGACCTGATCCATGGCCAGCACGGTGCTCTGACTCTGGGCCAGCTTCTCCATGAGCTCAGGGTTCTGGGCTGGGTAGATGAAACTCACCAGGGTGGACTTAGGCTTCAGCAGCTCTGACTCATGCTTCCCGGTAGCCTCGTTCAACACGGGAGCTCTCACCTGAAGAGAGAGGCCAAGAGAAAAGATGGGTCAGAGGTTACCAGGGGCTGTAGGATGGCCAACAATGTCTAAGAAATAGAAATGCCTTATTTTGCTCTGTTTCTTCTACTAGCTTAAACTACCAGCAACAACGATATCCTCAGACTTGACCTGGTTTCACCAGTGCTATACTACACCTAACACATCGGCAGGGCAAAACTCATTCCTCACTCAATTTGTTTTGCAAAACTCCCATAGACATACATTGAGTGTGAAGTATGGTTTACAATGAAGTACCATTTCAACATGTGTCTATCTAGCTGAAGTTAGGATCTGGCCCTCAATAGATAATAACACATTTTGTTGTCTAACAGCACATTCGAGGGGATCTGCCTGAGCTAGGAGCTGTGTGGTATAACTCATCTGGATCTCATGATGAGTAGTTAATGGAATGCCAGATGATCTGTAGATCCACGATTCTGCACAAAGCCTTGCTCAGGCCGATCCTCTCAAAGATGTAACTCTGCGACCGTGGGTTTAAGTTTACTCCCAGCCCAGTATTGGCCACACTGAGTTTGAGTTTAGTTTGAGTTCCATAGCCCAGTACTGACCTTGAGGACCAGGTCGGATCCGAAAGCCCCGTTAGTGTCTGTGATGGAGGCTCCAGCGTTTATGTACATTTGGTCAGAGAACTTAGCGTGGTCTCCTGCTCCAGACTCCACCTGGACGTTGAAGCCCTGTTTGACGAGCAGCTCCACGCCCGCAGGGGACACAGCCACACGGCGCTCATTCTTAAAGATCTCCTTAGGAACTCCTACCACCAGGTCCTTATACAGCCGCCCTGTATGGAGACACACACACACACACACACACACACACACACACACACACACACACACACACACACACACACACACAAAGAGGCTGCAGATGAGACTGTGCAAGAGGCAGAGAAGGGAGTAAGGAAGTACGGAAGGCAGTGTGGAAGTGAGGCAGGCTGTAGTGTACTAGGCCGTAGTGACTACTCCTGTAGTGTGTAGAAGTTAGACTAAAAGACAAAGTGAGCTGGGCCTGAGAGGCCGGTGGAGAGTCGGGTTTCACATATCAGTCCTTACACGGTGTGGTGACCTCCCCAGTACAGAGACATTATTAGCAGCTGGTTGGCTGCGAGCCAGTACCGACACCACGACAAGGCCTCCTCTGCTCTCTCTCACACACACTCTCAGACACAGAACCAAACTCTGATCCGCTAAACCCCCCACTAACACACAAAACACACAACATGCACTCCAGCACAGCTACCTCAGTCAGTGACAATACAGGGTAGTGTTTATAAAAAGTAGATCCGCCATGGAACAGCGGAATCCACATTTCACCTTTAACTGACCTCTCTTACATGTTCTCTTTGCAGGTTAGCACCAGAGAGTGGAGTTAGCCACGGTCAGGTTAGCACCCCATAGAAACGTTGGCTAAGTTGATTCACTTTCCTATTGCTTCTTATTTCAACAACTTACCTAGCAACACCTATTCCAAACATAATCGTCTCTGCTCTGTGGGTGTTTTTCCACTCCTCCAGCCAGGGGAGAAAATGTTGTTAACTGAACTGCTGTTTAGTTTCCCAAAGCCTTTAGTAGGACAGAGAGGAGAAGCTATAAAACAACAAGCAGCCAGGCCTAGACTACCTACTGTGTCAAAAATACAGATAAGATAATTATTAGAAGATAAGTGTTAAGGAGTTGTTGTGTTTGTAAAGGAGTTCTAGTTGTGTGTGTTCTATGCGTGTCCTACCTTTAGCAGGTTCACAGTTCCAGAGTTGTGGGAAGGTCCTGAAGGCCCGTCGGCCAGGTGTGTGGTGGCGAACACCTTGCTGTAGCAAGGTGACAGTGGAACCGCAGCAGGAGACGCAGCGCAGCACAGAGGACATGGCTACTGCTGCTCAGTACTCAGGGACTGGCCTGTACCTGTAGCTCTATCTCTGGTCAACAGCTCCTAGAGACACAAACAGGTGTGTGTGTGTGTGTGTGTGTTACAGGTGGCAGAATTCTGCTTGCTGCTTCCTCAGACGGCCCGGCTTATCTTAAATGCCCCCAGAAAGTCCTGAACACACACACACACTTTCTTTTCAGCAGCTGGGCCTAGCGACGGCAGTGTGACATTTCAGCTGTGCAGGACAGGACAGGACTGAATACACACTACACAAAGCTACGCGAGATCTGGAAATATGACAGGGTGGTTGTGACAAAAACACTCCTGACTTCTGGGCTGGCGCATGGAACAGGGGAGGGGGTTGGGTAGTAGGGTCAGGAACAGAAAGGGGTAGGGCTGGAGACAAGCAGGCAGTAGATCTATGTGCAGAAACTGGGGCAGAGAGAAAGAAGAATTGACATCCACATGCCATGTTGTGGGTTAGCAGAGGGCAGCATCAGCTCAAAGGACACACACACACAGCCTCACTCTAATTAGTTCAATCATACACTCACTCTCTTCCTCTCTCTCTATATCTCTATCTCTCTGCTGTCGTCACACCATTGGAGTACAACTCAGACAGGGTGGAAAAGTATCTATTACAACAACCTGTAACTGTACATTTGTTCCATGCATGACTGTTGCTTCCATTCATTCCTACAGGAATTAACAGAAAAGTTAAAGATATTTTTTTTAAATTATGGTAGAACAATTATATTTCTCACTAACCTTATGGTCGTTTTCGTATCAGCAGGAAATCAGTTCCTGTTGCAGGTTTTATCAGTTTTTAACATACAGTAGGTCAATTTGTTCGGTCGTAACGACCTTCACTTTTTCTTTTGGCGGACGCAAGGAGGGAAGTTTCGGTATCGCATGTTTATTGCCGCGTTCATATGCTAGTCGGAACTATGACACTCGAACATGTCCGACTTGCTAGTTGGTTGACCGCTGCACGTGTATATCAACAACCAGTTAGTAAGTCAGACATTTCCGAGTTTCCTAGTTCTGATTATAACATCAACGCGGCATATATATCATTGACTATAAATAGAGACTATGCGAGTCTCTCATAACCACAGTAATAAAGCTGCAGGCTGACTTTCATTGAGATTTGCTGATTTTAATGGAGAATGCTCTAAGGACTTTCTGTAATCAAAATCACTCCACAACATGTTTTTTTCATTAACTAGCTACATCCCTATCAATAATGTAATGTTGCACAGAAGTTGTTTGCATATTGTTGAACACAAGATGACGCCAGTGAGACATGCTTTGAATGATAGCTTTATGTAGCTGGGCGACTGTGATAAAACTGGGATTTTAAAGAGGTGGAAACTTTCGTGCATCTGCTTCCAATATGTTTAATCACTTCAAAGTTATTTATCAACAACTCTCGAGCAAATATGTTTGTCTTTCCATTCTACTCAAACTACAATGTAACATGATACCTGAATTATAAACCCTTATCAGCTACCCCCCCCCCCCCAAATCGACAAAGGGAACGCTTACTGTTGGCCATCTCATTTTCGACACACATGGCTGCTGTAAACATGGAAATGCAGCATTACAGCGTCTAGCTAGCTGTCAAACTATTCGTCAAGTGAAATAAGAGTGAAACAAACGTGGTTGAAGATCGTTTAGTACTCATATGGGTAAGTAGCTATAACGTACTAGTTACTGTGTCTTTATGTGTGTGTCCTTTATAGTGTTGTTAGCTAGAGAAGTCAGCCAGCTATCCGTCAACCATAACCAGGCAGCATATGTAGCTAGCAGGTTGGGATAGGGTTGCTAAACTGTTTTGGTGAAGGTTAAGGTAATTTTACAACTTTTAACAACTGAGGAAATTTTCCATCATGGCTCCCAATGTTGGGAACTATGCAGCCCGACCTCAGCAACTCTGGGTCAGGCTACGCTTCGTTGGAGAATGAGAGGTGCCTAGTACTGTAGAGAGTTTGTGGCTGAAAACCTATAGTTCGAATCCCAGCGGATCACTGCTGCAGACGTCTATTCTTACATAGCCCTCCCAAATCGGCGCAACGCAAATGCACATGAGCATAAATGGAGTGACTGGGAAGGGGAGCCCCCAGTCAACGTGGACGAGAGAACTATAATGTTGAAGTTCTGGACAGGAAGAGTTTCTGACCATGACATAGAGTTGTATTTGCAACGCTACTGCACTCTCCTTCAGCCTGCCATGAAACCAGTAGACAACAATGGGATATGGGTATAGCCTAAGGAGGTACAAGGTCCGGACCAAGAGAGGAACTGATGGTGAAGCTGTCGGGTCCCCAACATCATCATGCTGGGGCCACACAGCGGCAGAATCTTCTACCCAGTACAGACCACCCGCTGCTATGTCTGTAATGCCATGGACCACCAAGTGAAGGATTGCAAGACTGTTACGTCCAGAGAGTGCATGAGTCCAGAGAGTGCATGAGTGAAACCAATGGTGATGGGCACACCTACTTCAACTGTCCACAAGCCTGCAGCAACAGAGCAGCGAATGGTGTAAGGGGAGCAGAAACTGAAGCGCAACAACCAACACAGCCAGCAGATGAGCCTGAGCAGCAGAGAGGTGAGGAAGAGGAGGACCAGGGAGCAGAGAGGTGAAGAGGAGAAACATCACAACCCTGAGAGCAAAGCCACACCTACAGCCAGCACACCAGAGAGCAAGAGTCTGCCAGTGAAGTGCCATCCCAAGTCTCTTCCCTCCCTGATGACACAGGTCCTGCAGCAGACTGGTCCACTCAAATGGAGGCTCGTGATGACGAACCACCAAACCTTGCCAGTAGTCCGGCTGCCTCCCACCTCCCTAGTGGCTACCCTCCTCTGCCCCCAGACACTTCCAGCTCCATCGAAGATACCCATCCATTAAAAAGGGGTAAGAAATGTCCACAAAAAAGACAAAGAAAAGAGATTTTAAAAAACAACCCTAAATGAGCGTCATTAAATAAAAAGGTCATTAACAACTGTATACAAGCAAAACTTACAAGCAGAACCTTTTTTTATCAATAGTGGTCTACCATCTAATATTTCTAAATGTATGAAATGTTCAAGTGATTTATCTCTATGTAGCATGTATTGTGTATCTGTCTTTTGTGTATTTCTTTCTGGCAATTTGCACCTGTCCTGAGCTTTTCGTAGCTGCTTGACAAAGAAATCTCCCATCAGGGATCAATAAAGTACCTATCTATCCAACGACCAACAAATGTCAGTATTTATGTTTGAAATGTCTGCCTTCCAGTATGCAATGTGTATTTCCAAAAATGTTGCCATGAATGTTATTGATTATTGAAAGATGATATTAAAACTAAAACAAACAACAAAAAAGCAATAACATTTCATACAAAATAACTTGTCTGTATCTCATAAACAAGAAAATAAACAAAGTTGTTTATTTTAAGCTGATTGTGTCTGTGTCTGTCAGTTAGTGTCTGCATTTCAGTGAGAGAGTTCTTTATGAATAAACCCCATATCCCTGTCTCAATCTCGTCCTCCCACAGACAAGCCTTTGTCTTCTCTCCATCTCCATCTCCAGCTGTGACCGTGATGGAGGAGGAGGTGTCTCTAAGAGTGCTGCCGATGGACCCAGGGGACCGGGGCACCCAGAGGGTCAGACTGGGTCCAGGGCTGATGTCCTTAATGGGGTTGGGTCTGGGCTCTCCTGTACTGGTGGCTCTGTCTGGAGGGTCCTGTCTCTGTACTGCTTGGCCCAGGCCTGACCTGGCTGATGGATTCATACAGATATACATGAAATGTTGCTCTCCAAATCTTATCTTAAACAAAGCTACACCCACACACCTCACCCTCAGCCTACCCCTAACCCCCAGGTCTAACCATAGCGCCAGCTCTAGCCCACTTCCCCCCAGCCCATGCCTAAGTTCTAGCCCCAGCCTCACCCCAGTCTTCTGCCCCAAGCTGAAAGGCATCAGAGTAACAGTGGTGGTTCAGAGTGTGGAGTTCCGGAAAACCACTCCTCCCAGTTTCATCCATGAACTAGTGAAGGACATGCTGAAAGGGACGTATGTCCACCAGAACCATGTGATAGACGTGGGTGACTATGACACTGACATTAAAGTGATCGTCATCGAGAGCCTGAACCCAGAGTCCACCCTGGCTGGTTTGATTACATCTAAGACGGGGGTGGAAATAACGGGGACGAGGACCCTCAGGCACTACAGAGGACAGCTACAGGAGCAGCCCCGGGTCCTACTGGGAGGACTGGAGGAGGTGAGGACCCAGGATGAGGCTGCGTCTCAATAGTCTACAGTGGCTTCCTCTCATCGTCTCCTCTCCTTCTCAATAGTCAATTTCAATAGTCACATTGTTCCCTATTGACTCAGTAGGTGAAAGCAATATGGACTCTAAGATGCCTCTTGAGTCTCCTTTCTCTTCTCCTGAAGTCTTTAATTAGTCAGTGCAGTTGGAGGAGAGGAGACGAATGTAGGAAGTCACTGTAGACTATAGAGACGAAGGAAAGAAAAACCCTTTAGTCTCTAATCATGTCTTTATTGCCTGTGATTCCAGGTGTCAGCGTGTCTGAGAGAGATGTTGCGCCTGCCCCTGCAGTACCCTGCTACCCTGGGCTCCCTGGGTCTGTCCTGCCCCAGAGGAGTGCTCCTGGCTGGGCCGCCGGGGGTCGGAAAGACCCTGCTGGTCCGCTGCCTGGTGGGGGAGGTGGGGGCCAGCCTGATCACAGTCAAAGGACCAGAGGTAAGAGGGCACACACATATAGACACATACACATATAAACGTATAACACACAAACATACAGTCACATACATATGCACGCACATACACACACAGTATTACACAACACACAGTATTACACAGCACACACTTGAATACTTGCTTACATGAAGCAACATTTAACATCGAACCCAGCCTTCTTACCTGTGTTGTTTAGCTTGTGGGTTCACTGTTACACAATACACACACACTGGCTGAATGTAATTGGACTTTACCCTGCCTCCTCCATGCCCCAGGTAGTAGGGTCTCGGCCAGGGGAGAGTGAGGAGAGGTTGCGGGCGGTATTTGGTCGGGCGAGGGCAGCGGCAGAGGAGGGGCCGTGTGTGTTGTTCCTGGATGAGCTGGACTCTCTCTGTCCCAGACGGACTGGATCCTCCGCACCCGAGAACCGGCTTGTCGCTCAGCTACTCACGCTCATGGACGGCATGGACCAATCAGATCGCTTCCTCATTGTAGGAGCCACCAATCAGCCGGACAACTTGGACCCTGCGCTACGGAGGCCTGGGAGGTTCGACAGAGAGGTGACTTATTGTTGTTATTCAAACGTAATTCAAACCAGAAAGTTCCACAGAGAGGTACAGTAATGAGTGTTGGTCTGTACAAAAACAGACTATCCTGTGTCTGTTGCCTCCGGTAGTCATTGGTGCCCCAGCAGTGCAGCAGTAGTTGTCCATCCTGTCTGTAATGTACTGTGTCTGCTTTTGTTCTCTGTTGTCCAGGTGGTTATCGGTGCCCCTACAGCACAGCAGCGGTTGTCCATCCTGTCAGTGCTGTGCCAGGCCATGCCAGTGTGTGTCAGTGTGGACTTTGCAGAGCTGGCCCAGAGGACTACAGGGTATGTGGGTGCTGACCTCAGTGCTCTCTGCCGCGAGGCTGCCATGCTGGCTATACGACACAACACACAGGTAAGCATAGACACACACAAACACCTTACACTGTAAAGTCAGCTCATATTGGTCCTTCGAGACGGGTCATCCACACACACACACACACACAACACCACACACAGGTAACCGGCATACACACACACACACACACACACACTTTTATCCAGGTTATTCTCATTGTGATAAAGTCTTAACATTATTGACTCAGCCTCCTGCTGTGTGTTGTCAGGGTTCAGGGGAGCAGGCTATTACCATGGAACACTTCCTGTCTGCCCTGAAGACTGTCCGTCCGTCCTGTCTGAGGGGCAGTCTGGGACGGACAGACCTCCCAGCTGTCTCCTGGGAACAGATAGGAGGCCTGGAGGAAGTCAAACTCAAACTACAACAGGTACTGCTGGAACTATACCGGGCAATCAGCAGCATTCCTTTGTTTGTTTGTTTTTTCATTCATTCATTCATTCATTCATTCATTCATTCATTCACTATTGCATCCATTCATTCATTAATTTGACCAAGCACTGAAGAGCAGCAGGCAATAACCGATACAACAGACACACGGCTCTGCTCCAAAGTAGTGCACTAGGGAATAGGGTGTCATTTGAGACTTGACTTGACTCTCTCTGTTTGCTCCCTTCCTGTAGAGTATAGAGTGGCCGATGCGTTACCCGGAGGCGTTTGTGCGTCTGGGTCTGTCCCGTCCAAGGGGGGTGTTGCTGTACGGTCCCCCAGGCTGTGCAAAGACCACCCTGGTCAGGGCTGCAGCCAACTCCTCCCACTGCTCCTTCCTGTCAGTGAGCGGAGCTGACCTCTACTCTCCATACGTAGGAGACTCGGAGAAGGCCCTGGCTCAGGTAGGGGTTTGGAGAGCCCCTCGTCTTAACCAAATTGTTCCTCTTTTTCTTGTATTAGCATGCCGTGTTAGACATGTTTTTGAAGCAGTTCAACTTTATTTGGAGGAATGTTGCTGTCATGCTTTGATTGATATAATCACTTTGGTAGACGTTATTGTATGTGTGTGTGCGTGTATAACCTTGTGGGGTGTTCCTGGATGTAGCTGTTTCGTCAGGCGCGGGCCTGTGCTCCCTCCATCCTGTTCCTGGATGAGGTGGACTCTCTGATTGGCTCCCGGTCAGAAGGCCTCGCCCCTCAGAGTGTCCAGACCCGCCTCCTGTCTGTGTTGCTGAATGAGCTGGACGGGGTAGGCTTTAGGACCCTGGAGAGGAGAGGAGCAGGGAAGGCCCTACAGGCTGAGGGAGTGGAGGAGCGCCACCAACAGGAACAGGTCAGACATGACATCCTACTACCTCACAACCAATCAGAACTGGTCGTTTAAGGAAACATACACCATAAAATCACACAAAAACTTTTTATATGGACTCTATTATGAGCTTCACATTGCTCAAACTGATCCCCTCAAATGCCCTGCCCTGACAGTCTGCTCCTGTCATTGTTAACATGATGTCCTGTCTGTCTGTCTTCTCTGTCAGTTGGAGTACCATGAAGTGTGTAACAAGGAAGTGATGATCGTAGCGGCCACTAACAGACCAGACTCTCTGGACAGCGCCCTCCTTAGGCCTGGAAGACTGGACCAGATTATCTACGTACCACCACCTGACCTACAGGTACCTATTACCACACCTTCACCTGACCTACAGGTAACTATTACCACACCTTCACCTGAATTACAGGTAACTATTACCACACTTTCACCTGAACTACAGGTAACTATTACCACACTTTCACCTGAACTACAGGTGCATATTACCACACCTTCACCTGAACTACAGGTACCTATTACCACACCTTCACCTGAACTACAGGTACCTATTACCACACTTTCACCTGAACTACAGGTAACTATTACCACACTTTCACCTGAACTACAGGTAACTATTACCACACTTTCACCTGAACTACAGGTAACTATTACCACACTTTCACCTGAACTACAGGTAACTATTACCACACTTTCACCTGAACTACAGGTGCATATTACCACACCTTCACCTGAACTACAGGTACATATTACCACACCTTCACCTGAACTACAGGTACATATTACCACACCTTCACCTGAACTACAGGTAAATATTGCCTTCACCTGAACTACAGGTACCTATTACCACACCTTCACCTGAACTACAGGTACATATTACCACACTTTCACCTGAACTACAGGTAACTATTACCACACTTTCACCTGAACTACAGGTAACTATTACCACACTTTCACCTGAACTACAGGTAACTATTACCACACTTTCACCTGAACTACAGGTAACTATTACCACACTTTCACCTGAACTACAGGTGCATATTACCACACCTTCACCTGAACTACAGGTACATATTACCACACCTTCACCTGAACTACAGGTACATATTACCACACCTTCACCTGAACTACAGGTAAATATTGCCTTCACCTGAACTACAGGTACCTATTACCACACCTTCACCTGAACTACAGGTACATATTACCAAACTTTCATCTGAACTACAGGTACATATTAACACATCTTCACCTGAACTACAGGTAAATATTGCCTCACCTAGCCTAGAGGTAAAAGACAAGGGTCTGATGTGCCAGATTGATGTTGCTGTGACGTTTTTAATCTCAAAAACAGATACCCGCCTCTGTCTGGTCATCCCTCTGATCTCATTTTCTCTCCCTCCAGGCGCGTGTGTCCATCCTGCAGGTGTGTACAGAGAAGATGCCTCTGGATGATGATGTGTGTCTGGATGAGCTGGCTGGGCAGACTGAACTCTACTCTGGAGCAGACCTGGAGAACCTGTGCAGAGAGGTACAGAGTACCATAATACCTAGCCCCTTTAGCACGCCTCCCCTTTAAATACAATATACTGTACCTGTCGCTTAAATCCATCGCAATGAGGTACGGAGTACACCAATACACTAAAGTATATCTGACCGAGAACAGACACAATGCTTTTACAGTGGGATTTTTTTTACTAGTCACTTAGAAAAACGCTTCAGAATATCTGTATGTTTTAACCATAGAAGAGAGCTTCAGCAATGTTTGTTTATACCATAGAAATAGAATGAGAGCTACGGGGGTTTAACTGTAATGTTGTCTGCAGGCGGCTCTGTCGACCCTCCAGGAGGAGAGTATGGAAGCTTCTAGTATCAAACACCGATACTTCCTCCAGTCTTTACAGAGGATGACTCCCTCTCTCTCGACCCAGCAACTACAGACATACAAAAACCTCTTCAGATGAAACTACAGACCCACCTCATCAGATGATGGCTGACAGATGGGTCAGATTTGGAAAGTAAAATAAAACTTACATTTAGTGAACTTCCATTTTTTTGGCATCTGTTGCCTGTTTTTATAGTCACGAGTTGGCGGTATGTAGGCCTAATTACATTGGGATGATTATGGTCACTTATCTTCCTACTGATTGTAGGGACAACTACACCATCTAGTGGTGTACATGTGTAATACATCAGCACAAACTGGATCTTGCCACTCTACTAGTGTTACCCAACAGCAACCATTGTTGTTGTAGCCCAGATAAAAACACCAGATTAACCTTTAAGGTCTTGATGATTAGTTGACAAATGGAATCAGAAGACCACAAAAATATGTACCGTTGGGGTAATTAGAGGACCGGAGGTCGTAAACTGCTAGTTCAGGGTCTTAATTTTCTTGCCCAGGGAGTCAAGGTCAGGGACTCGCATCTGTGTCCCATGTCTTATTGGGTAAAGGATAATGGCCAGGCAAAAGTAATCAACATTGAAAAATGTATACATTTTATTTTGACCTCCCCAGTTTTATAATTGGAATACACAAGTGTAAACTATAACAGCCTGTTTTAGCTAGAAAGGTAACTCAATATTTTGTCTAACAGCTGGTTTACCAAAAGTTAGCCACATGTTGGCTAAAATGAATGTCCAAGTCAAGGAAGTTTACCAGCAGCATCCCATGTGGAATACCACAGCTCTAGTCCCCTTTAGAAGCTGAACAAACCACAAAACAACTCTAGGTGGATGTTCAAAATAATATATTTATTTTTAAATGTAACAGGTTCTTCATTCACATGTTTCCAGCCAACAAATCTTCTAGTTGAGACAGTGATAGTTTAGTAAAGGGAAGCGTGAGTGACAGAGACAGGTCTCGGTCTAGTGATAAATCGACGCAAGATTGACACCCATGAATCATTCACACACAAACAAACAGCTGATCATTTGATCAACAACCAGGCAATACTGCATCCTGATAAGAGAATAGAAGGCTCGGTTCTAATGCCCATACTAGTTTACCACTTAATTTATTCCATAACCATACTTCATTCTTCATAGTACACTAGTGTGGATATTGGAGCAGAGCCTTAAGAAGTGTTCAGGTTGAAGGAATGATTGTGCAAATCACTGAAACACTGGTGAGTGCTGCTGTAGAGAGCCAACCCTGACACAACGTGATCGACCAAATACCTTTAAAAGGAACATCAATACAATAGCAACATCTACTGATCTGATTTGCAGTTAGTCAGTTCCTGAACACATGATGCCAAAGCCATATGTATTTATATATACACACACATAATAAATATGGCTCTGAATGATGCATATGACATATTGGCATATCTCACAGCCCTCTGCTTATGAAACAATACTGCATATCTGAAATCAAACTGATAAGCAAATAACTCTGGCAGAAATTAACTAGGCAGTAGTCATGTATTACCCTACTACAGTATTAAACATGATTCACAAAGTCACTTTCATTGGCAGTTTCCTGTTTTCAGCTAGAATAAGTTAACTGTTAAGGAAACAAGTTTTTAAAAAAGTTGTCAAAACTCAATTCAGATAACCCTGAAACATAAAAACACTTCCTCTGTCCATTGGTTCAACGCCGTCAGTAAAGAAGAAGACATTTTCAAACACATTAGCAAAGGCAATATGAACCTGATCATCAGATAATCAATAGCACAATCAGATGTATGGATTAACCTTTTCGAGCCGGCCTGGGCCTCATCTCTGGTTTTGCCTGAAAACGTTACTAGCTTCCTCTGTCCTTTTTCCCACAATTCTTTTCAAAGCTCATTGGAGGAGGTCATTAGAGGGTTAGCTTTGAGAGGAGTTGAGGATTTTTTAAATTTATTTTTTAACTAGGCAAGTCAGTTAAGAACAAATTCTTGTTTACAATGACTGCCTACCCCAGCCAAGAGGAAGAAAGGATTGGACAGCTAGTAACATTTTCTGACGCAGCCTCACATCAACCTAGACACTGATACAGGCCTCTCCGCTACACTAGAGGACTAATACTTACTTCAGATAATCACACAATTAACTTGCATTTCTGTGTAAGTTGTTGCATTGGCATGCCAGACTTTACATACAGGTGCATATATTATGTTAGGATTGGTCAGAGTGGATCCCAGTGGTTCTACTTTGTGAGGAGAGGATACGACAGAAAAGGTGAATCTTAAATTGTATTGTATCTGATGTTCCTCCCCTCGGACCTTCTCCGATGCGTTTTGAGGAGGAGGCAAGGAGAGAGGATGCAAGGAAATACAATTGAGATTCACCCACAGAGACACTCATTCCCTGCCATCACCCCACTGGAAAAAATAAAACACCTAGTCATTATACAGCTCTCATAAACACAACACATTAACACAGTTCAATTATAAGTACAAAAAAAAATAATGTTAAACAATTAACATTTACAGGCTTTAATGGTGATTATTATAGATATGTCTGTTTTGTTGAAAAGTTAAGATGCAGTCAACCCCTCCTCTTCAGAAAGCTTTGCAGGTAGGAGGACTCAGCTGTCCTTTAAAAATAAATGTGCATCCGACTGTCCGTCCGAATATCCTGCCGACGGCATAGATCAGTTCAGCTCACTACGCTTTGGCACCAGTCTGGTTTAACATCCTTTTTTTCAGGCTATGCGGTGGACTCTCTGCAGTGTGTACAGGTGTGTGTAGCCCTGTTTCTGTGTGTCTGGACCTGCACGGTGCACCTGGTCAGGCCGTAGGTGTGGATCAACAGGTGTCTGGCCTTGGCCTGCACGTCTTCCCACGCACTGGCACTAGAGGGCGCTACAAGCACAATACACACAGAAATAGGGTTAGGACAGTGGCTCTTTCAACATTTATCTTTCCTCGATTCCTCACATCCTCTCTCGACGCCTTGTTAAAATCCATTGGAGAATTAGGTCCGAGGGGGAAGGACCTGGGAACCTTTCCTCCAATACAGTTGAGAAGGGTTGAGGACATAGGATGTGAAGAATGACAGGAAGACTAATTGAGATAAAACCAGTGTAGAGTTCCTAAACCTACCAACAGAATGCACTGCACATGTTATGTGTACAACTAACAAAGGAGAGGAAGGTCAAAGGTCACTCACAGAGCTGAAGGTGTGCAAGGGCGGTGGTCTTGTCGCCGGTTAACGCCCACACGTTGAGCTCGTCCACTGATTGGACATCCTCCAACTTCAGAAGGTCTTCTCTGATTCGTTGAACGTCCACATGCCTGGGCGCCCCTAACAACAGTAACACACACTTTCAGTTTCATGAAACTCAGAAGGTTAACATTGTTTTGCTTGTCTCTCTAACGAGTCTTGTTGCCATGTACAGTACGTTGCTAGCGAAAGACTCGTCCCTTTCATAGCGTGAGAACAATCTACTATCATTTCAACACTATGGGACATTTTTACAGCTCCAGATTAGGCAATTGAAACTGTGTTAGTGCAGGACTAGCTATATTAAACCAGATCTAGATATTCATGGTTAGAGTTCAGGGCAGTTTCAGACATGAAGTGAATAGAATAATCATTTGTTATGATGACAGTACATCTGTCTGGTTAACAGAGCAGAAGTTTGATGATGATGAAGCTTATCTCCATCCCTCCAGGACATTATGGTATGATCTAGATTAGTGGTTCCTATACCTGGGGACCCAAAGGGGTGCACATTTGAGCTTTTTCCCCTAACAAGTCAAAGGCTTGAGGAGTTGATTAGTTGAATCAAATGTGTGAGTGCTGGGGGTACTGGAGGACTGCAGTTGGGAAACACTGGGCTAATATATGAACTATAACACATCTATCCATTGTCTCACCCTCGAGGACGATGACTCCCGTGTCTCGTATGATGCGTATCGTGGTGAACAGCACCAGGATAGAAAAGATGTAGGTACAGATGGGGTCCGCCAGCTTGTACTCTGGCTAGGGGGGCAAAGGTTAGAGGTCAGGTCAATCTAACTCAGCTGGGTCGTGTTCGTTAGGCACCAAACTGAAGGAAAAAGAAAGGAACTATGTGGACTCGTCCAATAAGGCAGGGTTTCCCAAACTCAATCCTGTCATTAATTAAACAATTATAAATGGATCTTTAACCCTTAGACCGAGTGGCGCAGCAGTCTAATGCACTGCATCCCAGTGCTAGAGAGGTCACTACAGACCTGGTTCGATTCCTGGCTGTATCACAACCGGCTGTGATTGGGAGACCCATAGGGCAGCGCACAATTGGCCCAGCGTCGTCAGGGTTAGGGGAGGCCGGGGTAGGCAGTCATTGTAAATAAGAATTAGTTCTTAACTGACTTGCCTAGTTAAATAAAAAAAATAACTCTTCTTCCGAAGTTCCAACCTACCTTGAAGCGTACGATGTAGGCAGCGATGAGGACCCCTATACTCTGGACTAGGTCTCCCAGTGCATGGATGAAGGCTGCCCTGACAACCAGGCTGCCCTGGGGACCCTGCTGCCCCTGGGCTGGGGGGCCACCGTGGCTGTGGCCATGGCCGTGCGATGGTGGAGGGGGACCCCCGTGGGAGTGACCATGACCCCCATGGGAGTGGAGATGACCGTTACCAGTCTGGTTCAGGAGGAAACCCATACTATATAAATAAAGAAAAAAGAAAAAGAAAGGAGGAGGGGTGAGAGGAGAAGAGAGAGACAGGTTTGTCAGTTTGCTTTTTGTGGCCGTTTAATAATTTACTACTATGTTTAATCATTACCATAGATAATTGAGGCTACACACTACACTATCAATCTACACACGCCCGCTCCTTAACCCACTACACACGCCACGCTCAACAACATTTTACACACGCCACGCTCATCAACATACTTTACACACGCCACGCTTATCATCATCATCATCATCAACATCATCAACACTATACACACGCCACGCTCATCAACACACTTACATCATCATAAACACTATACACACCCACCATCAACACTATACACACGCCACTCTCATCAACACTATACACACGCCACACTTACCATCAACAACACTCTACACACGCCACACTTACCATCAACAACACTCTACACACGCCACTCATCAACAACACTATACACACGCCATGCTTAACACACTTACATCATCAACACTATACACACCCACGCTTACCATCAACAACACTCTACACACGCCACTCATCAACAACACTATACACACGCCATGCTTCCCATCATCAACAACACTATACACACGCCACGCTCTAACCAACTGAGTCACACAATTGAAAAGTAATTGAGCCCCAGTAGAGAGGAGAGGAGAGGACCTTTGGACTGCAGAGGTTTATGACATGTCATCATACACTGACTGTCTGTCTTTTAGCCAGACAAACTGCTGTCCTTGTGGCTGGAGACAAAGGAAGTTTTATCATTCATTCACTCTAACTGGAATCCCTCCCTCCTCACCTCCCCACTGTCAGGTCATGGCCGATGAACTGATGAGTGTTCGGGTGCAAAATGACTGCTCCTCCTCCCTGTGTGTGTGTGTGCGCGCGCGCGCATGCATGCATGCAGGTGTGTGTACTCAGCTACTCACACTAGGTTGACAGCGACCCCCACAGCTGCAGTGATGAGCATGGCATCTCCGTTGATATCAAAGTCCTGACTGAGAGTTCTCTGCACCGCCTCGTTCAACAACACCCCCGTTAGGATGTAGATGAGTAACACACTGATACCGGCTGAGACCACCTCTATGGAGGGTAGAGAGACAGAGAGATGAGACTAGCTGAGACCACCTCTATGGAGGGTAGAGAGACAGAGAGATGAGACTAGCTGAGACCATCTCTATGGAGGGTAGAGAGACAGAGAGATGAGACTAGCTGAGACCATCTCTATGGAGGGTAGAGAGACAGAGAGATGAGACTAGCTGAGACCATCTCTATGGAGGGTAGAGAGACAGAGAGATGAGACTAGCTGAGACCATCTCTATGGAGGGTAGAGAGACAGAGAGATGAGACTAGCTGAGACCATCTCTATGGAGGGTAGAGAGACAGAGAGATGAGACTAGCTGAGACCATCTCTGGGGGGGTAGAGAAACAGAGAGATGAGACTAGCTGAGACCATCTCTGGGGGGGTAGAGAAAGAGAGAGAGAGATTAGACTAGACCAAATAATGGACCCACACATTTATACTGGACAGCTGAATGTAATATGATAACAGTTAAACAGGGGCTCTAAAACAGTAGCAACCTCTCTGAGCTTCACTTTCCTTACACAGTCTGAGGAGAGAAACGTGAGATACAGGATCAGAACACTGCTGACCTCACACTTTCCACATCTCCAAAATATGACACATCTAGACAGTTCTCTTTATGGAACAAGAGGAGAGGAGTAACAGTAACGTACCTAGACGATGCAGTCCGAAGGTGAATTTGTTGGTGGGTGGTTTAGCAGACAGCCATAGTGCCAGTAGAGACACAACTATCCCAATCAGGTCAGTTAACATGTGGAGAGCATCAGTCATTATGGCCAGACTGTTAGCAACATAACCACCTAGGGACACACAGATAGACATTAAATACTTTATCATAATACAATATCACCAACAAAAGTTTACTTAGGGCCCCAAAAAGGCTAGGGCCAACTCTGACTACATGTGTGGGTATGGATGGATGTGGGTACGCAGACCTGCGAGCCACTGCGGCCCCTCATGAGCAGTTCAGATTTTGGTGGCCCTCACCCCTATCAAAGTTGCCTACCCCTGACCTACAATATAACCTAGAAATACAGTTGAGGTTTACATACAACACTCCTTCCGTGGCCTCCAACTGCTCTTAAACGCTAGTAAAACTAAGTGCATGCTTTTCTATCGAACGCTGCCAGCACCCGCCCACCAGACTATCATCACTACTCTCGACGGGTCCAAATTAGAATACGTGGACACCTACAAATACCTAGGCATCTGGTTAGACTGTAAACTCAACTTCCAGACTCACATCAACCATCTCCAATCCAAAATTAAATCCAGAATTGGCTTCCTATTTCGCAACAAAGCCTCCTTCACTCATGCTGCCAAACATGCCCTTGTAAAACTGACTATCCTACCGATCCTTGATTTCGGCGATGTCATTTACAAACTAGCCTCCAACACTCTACTTAGCAAATTGGATGTAGTCTATCACAGTGCCATCCGTTTTGTTACCAAAGCCCCATACACTACCCACCACTGCGACCTGTATGCTCTCGTTGGCTGGCCTTCATTATATATTCGTCGCCAAACCCACTGGCTCCAGGTCATCTATAAGTCATTACTAGGTAAATCCCCGCCCTATCTCAGCTCACTGGTCACTATAGCAACACCCACCCGTAGCATGCGCTCCAGCAGGTATATCTCACTGGTCACCCCCAAAGCCAACACCTCCTTTGGCCGTCATTCCTTCCAGTTCGCTGCTGCCAATGACTGGAACGAATTGCAAAAATCACTGAAGCTAGAGGTTCCTATCTCCCTCACTAACTTTAAGCGTCAGCTGTCAAAGCTGCTTATCGATCACTGCACCTGTATATAGCCCTTCTGTAAATAGCCCACACTACTACCTCATCCCCATATTTATTTTTGTTATTTTCACAAATCTTGCACTCCAGTATCTCTATTTGCACATCATAATTTGCACATCCTTCATTCCTGTGTTAATGATGATAATCTGTAATTTATCTCACCACTATGGTCTATTTATTGTCCTACCTCCTAACCTTACTGCATTTTGCACTCTGTATTTAGATTTTCTATTGTGTTTTTACCATGTTTGTTTACTGTGTAACTCTGTTGTTTTTGTCGCACTGCTTTGCTTTGTCTTGGTCAGGTCGCAGTTGCAAATGAGAACTTGTTCTCAACTGACCTACCTGGTTAAATAAAGGTGAAATATTTTTTTTTTTTTTAAATACACTTAGTCATTAAAACTAATTTTTCAACCACTCCACAGAGTTCATGTTAACAAACTATAGTTTTGGCAAGTCGGTTAGGACATCTACTTTGTGCATGACACAAATGATTCTTCCAACAATTGTTTACAGACAGATTATTTCACTTATAATTCACTATAATCGCAATTCCAGTGGGTCAGAAGTTTACATACACTAAGTTGTCTGTGCCTTTAAACAACTTGGAGAATTCCAGAAAATTATGTTATGGCTTTAGAAGCTTCTGATAGGCTAATTGACATAATTTGAGTCAATTGGAGGTGTACCTGTGGATGTATTTCAAGGCCTACCTTCAAACAAAGTGCCTCTTTGCTCGACATCATAGGAAAATCTAAATAAATCAGCTAAGACCTCAGAAACAAAATTGTAGATCTCCACAAGTCTGGATCATCCTTGGCAGCAATTTCCAAAAGTGCAAATCAATCCCAGAACAGCAGCAAAGGACCTTGTGAAGATGCTGGAGGAAACAGGTACAAAAGTATCTATATCCACAGTAAAACGAGTCCTATATCGACATAACCTGAAAGGCCGCTCAGCAAGGAAGAAGCCACTGCTCCAAAACCGCCATAAAAAAGGCAGACTACGGTTTGCAACTAAACATGGGGACAAAGATGGTACTTTTTGGAGAAATGTCCTCTGGTCTGATGAAACAAAAATAGAACTGTTTGGCCATAATGACCATTGTTACGTTTGGAGGAAAAAGGGGGAGGCTTGCAAGCCGAAGAACACCATCCCAACCGTGAAGCACGGGGGTGGCAGCATCATGTTGTGGGGGTGCTTTGCTGCAGGAGGGACTGGTGCACTTCACAAAATAGATGGCATCATGAGGAAGGAAAATTATGTGGATATATTGAAGCAACATCTCAAGACATCAGTCAGGAAGTTAAAGCTTGGTCGCAAATGGGTCTTCCAAATGGACAATGACCCCAAGCATACTTCCAAAGTTGTGGCAAAATGGCTTAAGGAAAACAAAGTCAAGGTATTGGAGTGGCCATCACAAAGCCCTGACCTCAATCCTATAGAACATTTGTGGGCAGAACTGAAAAAGCGTTCTGCCCACAAATGTAATGTTTGACACAAGTTAAACATTACATTTGCCCACAAATGTAAAACATTTGACCCAAGTTAAACAATTTAAAGGCATTGCTACCAAAGATAGTGGTGATCCTAACTGACCTAAGACATGAAATTTTTACATGTCAATTAAATGTCAGGATTTGTGAAAAACTGAGTTTAAATGCATTTGGCTGTATGTAAAAACTTCTGACTTCCACTGTGCATTACGCTACATAGATAGCGGTTAGCTACATTTCCACCTACAGACACACAGATAGCTGTTAGTTCATTCAAAACTGGTATTTCTCAGAACATGATCAAACAAACATTACATTTCTCATCTCAGGTGTGTATTGTTATGACAGCGGGTGATTCCTCAACTTTTCACCTGGGGTCAGGTATGAGGAGGGACAGGTATAACTGACTAAGATTACAGATCCAATCTCAATGTTGATGTGGAATTTAGGATCTGAAAAGCAACTACTGAGTACAGTCTACAGCTGTCCCCAGCCCTGTTCCTGGAGAGCTACAGGGTGTGCACTGGCTAGGTTTGAATTCCAGCCCAACACACTTAATTCACCTAATAAAGGTGTTGATGATTAGTTGGTTAGTGGAATCAGGTGTATTCTAGTGTTGGGCTTGCAGTGCACACTCAGTACCTCTCCAGGACCAGTGATGGTGAGTAGGTCTACTCAGACTACTTCCGTTTTTAAATCAATGCTCCAAACATAATTCTAAATTGATCGGAACTTGAAGGCCACAGCTTCAACATCACAGTACTAGCCGTGTATAATTAGTCTGTAGTCAGTACTGTAACAGACTAGTGCAGTGTGTGTCTTGTCTGCTCACCTATAAGTTCTCCAATCATAAAGAGGAAATACAACACAGAGGCCCACGCCAACTTCTTCATCACTCTCCTCCGTTTAACCCCCTCTCTCTTCCTCGTGCAGCTCTCACACAGCGACAGGTCCATGTTGACACCGGGACTCCCCAAACTCCCCGAGGACGAGTCGAGCAGCAAGTCGTCATCGTCCACCACCACTGTGTTAACCACGACGCCGTTCGACGGTGCCCCGGCTACATAGTCTTCCATCTCACCTGAAACCACCACTTTGAGTTGGTTGAACTTGGGCGCCTCATCCTCCTCGAGTTCGTCACCGGAGAGGTCAAAGGGCGCCGTGTCGCTCAGGTCCCAGTCCTCGGGTTCCTTCCTAAAGGTGGACCGCACCTTTCTCATGAAGCTCGCGCCACCTGACATCGTTAACGCCAGTTGACAAGTCAGGAGCCTTTAACTTTCAATTATACCGGTCCGAGCTTGGTGTGCTTCTCACCCATGTCACCGTCTTATAAAGTATTGGATCAGAGTGGTTGTGGCTGTAACGTTACATCGCTGTATTGAAACACCTGCGGGATGGAAAAAATTAATTATTAGCAGAAAAAGAGAACGCCCTAACGTTACTTACACACCCATTTTTTAAACAAATGTATATACTGTAGCTAACTGTACAACGGGTTGATATTTGTAAGTTTTTTTCGATCGTCTACCCGTGTAACAGAATAATCCGAGGTGGACAATGATTTAAGGAAGCCTACATATTCAATATTTCATGTACAGAAAACGATGACCATTCGATTTCAGAGAATTCTGATGATTCGAGGGGAACTTCAATGGGGGCTGACAGCACTTCCAACTCACGAACAATACATCCACACTCGGCGGAATCAATCAAAACAGCTTGTTAGTTGTCTGCATGCAGATTCCTCGTTGTCATTAAATACATTGACGTTGAAAACATATTGTTGACTACACACAATAACGTACACACAATGTCTGGCAACAACTCATCGGTACTACAAATCGATTCACCTTTGCCAGAAGAGGGGCAGGCTTGATTGGTTAGCCAATCTAGTTCGGACACTCGATTTATGTTTTTAACTGAGCTGAAAACATCACATTTATCTTACAACATTAGCGTTAAAATTACCGATCGTCGGCCTTTTCTAGGGGAGAACATTTCCTCGCTGTGATTGTGTTCAAAACCATTCGGTGACGCTCTGTCACATGAGTGTCACATGATGTTTTCCAGACGTTGCCGTTCTTGATAGAGAACTAATTTCAAAAGGTAAAGTGTTTAAAATCATATGTATATTTTACGATATAACATGATTGCCTCCATTTGGAATTACTTGAATATGTGATTTGTTGCCTTGGCTAACTATAGAGTGGACAGCATTTCTAGATTTATTCGGAATGGCATCGCTAGTTAGCTAGCATAGCCAGGCACCATAGCACTCCCCTAGACGTGCTGCTATCCAACTAGCTAGCTACTATTTGTAACTATTTTATTGATATCTGGTTGTGTTGTTGGAGTCAGGCATTCAATTACTAATGACATTCAGCCAGAGCTTGCCAATCCTCTCCTGAAGAGTTATTGTGTTTCCAGACATTTGCTCCAGTCCTACTGCTACTCACCTGATTCTACTAATCACCTTTGATCAGTTGACTGAGGTGTTTTAGAGCAGGTGTAAAAGTGTGCAAACTTCTCCAAGAGGAGGTGGGTTTGCAACCCATCAGTAGGTTCAAGGATCCACGTGTCTAACATCTACAGTGTTTCCCCTATATTCATTTAGCATCGGCGGGCTGCCACTACAAACAATTATATATTAAAAAAGAGTGAACTTATATCAGTTCATATTCTGTTGTATTTGTGGCCAAAGCATAAAATAAAAAATAAAAACACTTCAAAAACCCCACCTCAAACTTAAAACAAATGCTTGCTATAGTCATATAGTGTTATAATACTCCTCAGGAGGATGAGCTGGCCAATCAGTGGTCTAGAGGAGGATGAGCTGGATAATCAGCAGTCCACTCGCATTAATATTTTGAATAACCGGTATACACCCACACCATTCCAACATAGAAAAGCTGCTTTTTAACTTACTTAATTAAAACATTTTGGAAGGAAAACTTTCACTCATATTGTAAGTAGGTCATTATAGGTCATATTTCATAGAAATCTGGAAACACTGGGCAGTTACTTTAAAACAGCCACATTTTGTCTCTAGGCCAAGAGGAGACCCCCTCCCTCCCCCCTGCTAATTTTGACACCGCTGCTGAAAAAAAATTCTGCTTGCTTTCTCTAGGCTGTAGAATCAGACAGTGACGCCCAACATGGAGACAGAGGGGAGGGCAGATGAGGGTTCCTCGTCTCAGCACAACACTCCTCAGAACACTGGCAGCTACGGTAACTAGTCATGAGTTGCACATGCAATGAATCAGGCCCTTATGCCTGATTTGTACTACAGGGCCAAACCGAACCACACTGAGTTGTACTGGGGCTGGCCTGGTTACATATTCACCATAGTTTCTGGAACTATGCTGGACAAGGCATTGTGAAAATAAAATATTGGAGCCAGGCAGTACGGTTCGTGTCTGCCCAAGAGTGTGAATCAGTCACTTCAGGTGCTTTTCCACTGGCAGGCTTTGCACCCATTCTTTTGTCCAAAGATGTTTAGTATAATAAATCAATCATTTGCTTACAGTATATTTGTCCAATTTGAATTGGAAATGTGTTCCTTGCATATCCCCCTCCCCCTGAGACACCCTCAGAGAGTGGGATCAGGGTCTGCCATTATCAATGGCGGCCCTGGAGCTGTTAGGGTTAAGTGCCTTGCTCAAGGGCACATAGACAGATTTTTCACCTTGTCGGCTAGAGCATTCAACCTAGAGACATTTTGGTTACTGGCCAAACACTCTTAACTGCTAGGCTACCTGCCGCCAAAAACGTTTGTTTCCACCTGTGAGACCTGTCCTAAATAGTATAGGGCCATGGACCTACCCTGACATGAGGTCAGACTGAAGGGAGTGGGACTGATCTTTCTACCGGCTAGAATTGACACGGTTTGTTATTGCCCATCAGATCTCAGCCTGACTCCCCAGGACTCTCAGCCTACAGAGGACTCCCAGCCTGCAGAGAAACCAGTCCCTGTTGAAGAGCCCGTCTTAGTGGACAGAAAGGCCATAGAGAAACTGACAGAAGGACTGCTCTCACACTACCTGCCTGACCTCCACAGCTCCAAACAGGCTCTGCAGGAACTCAAGTTAGTATTCACATCAGACATTAAAACAAACACTTGGGGCTGCGTCCCAAACGGCATCCTATTTCCTTTATGGTGCACTACTTTTGACCAGGGCCCATAGGGCTCTGGACGAAAGTAGTGCAATATGAAGGGAATATATATAAACACTGGGGGCCAAAAGTTTGGAATATTACTCATTCAAGGGTTTTTCTTTTATTTGTAGAATAAAAGTGAAGTCATCAAAACTATGACATAACACATATGGAATCATGTAGTAACCAAAAAAGTGTTAACAAATCAAAATATATTTGAGATTCTTCAAATAGCCACAGTTGCCTTGATGACAGCTTTGCACATTCTAGGCATTCTCTCAACCAGCTTCACCTGGAATGCTTTTCCATCAGTCTTGAAGGAGTTTCCACATATGCTGAACACTTTTTAGCTGCTTTTCCTTCACTGTGGTCAGACTCATCCCAAACCATCTAAATTTGGTTGAGGTTGGATCCAAAAATCTCAGATTTGGACTCCAGACCAAAGGACACATTCCCACTGGTCTAATGTCCATTGCTCTTGTTTCTTGGCCCAAACAAGTCTCTTCTTATTATTGTTGTCCTTTAGTAGTGGTTTCTTTGCAGCAATTCAACCATGAAGGCCTGATTCACACAGTCTCCTCTGAACAGTTTATGTTGAGATGTGTCTGTTACTTGAACTCTGTGAAGCATTTCTTTGGGCTGCAATCTGAGGCTGGTAACTCTAATGAACTTATCCTCTGCAGCAGAGGTATTTCTGGGTCTTCCATTCCTGTGGCGGTCCTCATGAAGCTGGTTGAGAGAATGCCATGAGTGTGCCAAGCTGTCATCAAGGCAAAGGGTGGCGACTTTCAAGAATCTCAAATATAAAATATATTTTGATTTATTTAGCACGTTTTTAAATTTTATTTAACTAGGGTGCCATTTTGGGTGCACTTGTTGTTTCCTCTAGTCCAGTTTCATCTTTCACTTTCAGTTCATTAGGAGGATAATGATAATTCACAGATCACGTCTGAATTAGATTCTACTTTACAAGACAGTTCGATTTCTCTGTCCATGATACAGGTGTTGTGGTGTGTGACTGTCATGTGGTTGTGGCTCTTATGTTCCTCTCCTTTCCTCTTGACCAGTCAAAACCAAGTCATCCTGCTGGACACACTGGACCAAGAAGTCACCAAATTCAGAGAGTGCAACTCTCTACTGGATCTGAACTCACTGGTACATATATCTATCTATCTATCTATCTATCTGGTCTTGTCTTGCCTTGTCTTGTCTTGTCTTGCCTTGCCTTGTCTTGCCTTGCTGTCTGCCTGTTGTTTCAAACATACACAGCATCGGAAGAGAATACTTTCATTGTCCACCCCTCCTGCTCCCTGTAGGAATGACGGATGTTTGTAACCAGTACTGTTTGTTTCAGTTCACAGAGGCCAAGTTTTATCACGGTAAACTAGTGAACATACGTAAAGACATGATCATGCTGCACGAGAAGACAACTAAACTAAAGGTGGGTTTATTCTCCTCTCCTCCTCTACATCTTCCATTCATTCTCTCCTCCTCTTTCTCCTCGTCCTTTCGTTCTCTCCTCTCCTTTTTTATGGTAGCAGTTGATAAGAAATAGTTGTTTTAAATGTAAACTTACATTTGAACTTACTGACATTGAATTGAATGGAAAATTGTGATGAAATGTTGTTTTAAAACACGTTGAATTTGTCTCACTGTCTCCAGAAAAGAGCGTTGAAGCTCCAGCAGCAGAGACAGAAGGAGGCTATGGAGAAAGAACAGCAGAGAGAGAAGGTGCTGGAGAGAGAGAGGCAGCTGATTGCCAAACCTGCCACGAGAACATAGAACCATCCATGAACTCTGTCACTGCCAACTATACTATAGAGCCAAAGACGAGGGCTGCGTCGCACATGTCTAGAGGGCTCCGATCCTGACCCCATCTCTACTTGTTGAACAGTAGACCAACTCTATTCCTCAAGATGAAACAGTTCATCCATGGTTGGTGTCAGAAAGTCAGACATGATTTGGTCTCTTGTATGCAGAGGTGTTAGGACAAGTACTGCTTGTAGGTAGTTTTATATTCAGAGGCGTCAAGACGATTACTGCTCCTTCTTAGTTTTCGTGGCCAATCATGTGGTTTAGATTAGAAACAGCACATGCCAGCAGTGACTATTCCTCACTTCATACTAAATGACTGTAATAGGGGTTTTCCAGGTGAATAAAATCTGGTTTAATAGAAGTTGCAACAGGGAGACACCTCCATCAACGAAGCAGAGAAAAAAGTTCTTAACTTGCCTTCTCTATGTGTGTGTTGAGTAAGGTTGAGGGGTGAGTGTAGCACATGGGGATGTGTGAAACTTAGTCCTCAGCCTGAAGTGTCCCCCTTAAGACGCTTCAGACGGGTGGTCATGTGTGCTAGCAAAGCAGAGGTCCTGGGGTTCGAGCCGAAATTAGGAGGAAGCAGTATTCGCTAAGGAAGCAGTGTGACGTCATCTACATAAACAGGCCCTTAAATTCTAATCTCCCAGCACCAATGTCCTGTAAACACCCGCCGAGAAGCTTGTAGGAAGTCACAACATCAGCTGCTACAGAATCACAGTGTCACAGAATACAATCAGTGTCCTCTGTTGTTGTACCTCCAGTCTGGCGTTAGCCACTATCAACAGATATGAGAACTATCCATAACATTCAGCATCAAGTCTAGTGACCGTCAACCCGTACACAAATGAGTGTCCCAAATAGAACACTGGAAATCATGTGTATTACTTAAAGGGAAAACATATACATATGCTAAGCATTGTGTTAATTGCTAAATAGCGTTAGTGCAATAACTGGAAGCCTATGGGGATCTACTAGCATGCAGATACTGATAGGCTTCCAATCATTGCGCTAACTCTAGTTAGCATTGGCTCACAAAAGTACCTCTAACTTTCTTCATACTAGACACAGAGACATACATTTGGTATCCACAAGTGTATCTGACTCCGGGGAAGTAGGTGAAGGGCCTCATTGCCAAATACCCAAAGTATCCCTTTAACTGAATATGCTGAATATGGGCTTTATGCATGTTAAATTACAGTCCCCCGTTTTAGTCATTCGACATACCCACCAAAAGTGGCATGCAAATGACCACAAGTGAGTGTCTCAATGCATTTTCAAGTGTAACATTACTACACATTTCAAAGTGTGAAGACCCCACAATCAACCTGTCATTCCAAATAAACCATTTTGGCAATTCTAAATCAATTACAGGCTGGGTTGACTCCCACCTCCCTCGCAGCATTCAACCAAGCATCTCTTGAATTCTTGTTCAATTAGTTTACAACTCAAAACAGCACAAATAAAACGTATGGCTGTCAAGAGTGGCCCTTGTGATGTCCTGATACCAATGTCCAGGGGAAGTCTGATTTCATTACACGGACAACCTGAGCTTCAGCAACCATCCTTTGCTCTCCATTTTGCCTTGTCCATTTTTTCCCAGGCACCAACAGCATGAGAGAAGTTTAGATAAGATCCCTTCATGCCTGCTCCACGTGCTAAGTTTCAGGACACATGCTGCACTCCTGCAAGAAGGGCAGTCAATAGCTCAGATGCTGTATCCAGGTTGCATGGTGCAGGCTCAGACTAGCAGCTGTGAGGGACAGGGCTGTAGTGGATGCCATATCTTCAGCCGGTTAGAGGGGGTGGGGTCTCACACTGATCTGGTCAAATTCATCTGATGCATCGAAGGTACCATCTGGGGTTCTTATCACAATGACAGAAGACCTGAACACAGTTTAGGACATTGCTGATGCCGGAATTCAAGACCAATTAATCACTGTATCGCTGATATTTTCCAATATTCTCCATACAATGTTTAACACAAATGTCAAAGAAAATAACAAAACACTTGTGATGGAGACACTTTTTAAGTTGACATACAGTACTTAATTACAAGTTGGAAATCCCACAGTGCAGTTACAGTGCCGAACCTCAAAGAGAGAACTGAAAAATACAGCAGAACAAACCCAGTGAGATGTGTATAAAAACAAAAACACCAACAACCCACTTCTTTAGAAATATCAGCATTACATTTAAACATCACCCAATGCCAACAGACCCACCAATGCCAACAGCCCTACTAATGCAGATGTCAACTTCCAGTTTTCCGGTGTTGTGCTGGTGTTGAGATGCTCTGCTGGCAGTGGTGATCAATACCCACCAGAGGGAAGCTGTTTCCATACTCGTTATTAAAAACTAAAAACCTACGTAAACCAAAATGAATTTTTAGCGTGAAATACCCAGCAGCATTGCAGTTCTTCACACAAACCTGTACGCCTGCCACCTACTACCATACCCCGTTCAAAGGCACTTAAATATTTTGTCTTGCCCATTCACCCTCTGAATGGCACACATACAATTGTCTCAAGGCTAAAAAATCATTCTTTAACCTGTCTCCTCCCCTTCATCTACACTGATTGAAGTGGACATCCATAAGGGATCATAGCTTTCACCTGGATTCGCCTGGTCAGTCTACGTCATGGAAAGAGCAGTTGTTCTTAATGTTTTCTACACCCAGTGTATTTGTAATAGTATCATGTCCCACATGGTGTCACCCCAACATAGCATCAGGCACAGCCAGGTAAGTGAATGTAACCTATCATCAAATACTGGTTAACCTGTAAATGTTTGGTATACTTATTTTACTGTACCTCCTCTCTCTCTCAATTAAATTCAATTAAAGGGCTTTATCTCTCTCGTTCTCTCTCCCTCTCTCGCTATCTCTCTCGCTCTCTCTCTTTCCCTCTCTCATGAACTTGATAATTGAATGAACTTTATAATGAAGATAATTTATTCTTTATCACTTGGAGCTTCATGATGCAGTCCCTGATGTAAAGTTGCAATGCTTAGGATTTTATTTTTACTGAAAAATAACATCTTTGAAAGAAAGAATGAGAGTGTGTGTGTACAAGTGTACTGTTAAAGATGATGCGAGTGTGTGCACGTGTTCTGTAAAAGGTGTGATACAGACTATTATGGGCGGCAGGTAGCCTAGCGGTTAGAGCGTTAAGCTGGTAACCAAAAGGTTGCTGGTTCGAATACCCGAGCCGACAAGGTGAAAAACCTGCCAATGTGTCCTTGAGCAAGGCACTTAACCCTAAATTTGCTCCAGGGGCTGACCCTGTAGGTAGGCTGTCATTGTAAATAAGAATTTGTTCTTAACTGACTTGCCTAGTTAAATAAAAAAATGTTTGCTGTTGGTTGTTATTTGAACATAGTCCACTACATGGCAGCAGACACCTCTTAGTATGAAGGTATTCAGCTCTGACATCGCCTGCCGTCTCAGACACAAGGGTTATGTTCAAGGTGCCCTTAGGCACAGCTCCAGGACCAGTTTTCTCTCATCCTGTCCTTTTCTTGTGTCACAAAACAGACCCTAGATCAGTGTATGGGGTGACATCCAACTTCAAGTTGGAGGCTCTGTTGTTGTCTTTGACAGTAAGTTGTAGTTACCCAAGTTCCATTGATTTATATAAGCTCTTTAAAAAAAATGTATTGCATTTTATTACCCAACAGCAGTCTGCCCCTCCTGAAGTTACTCTGCTAAAAGTATATGATTCCTCCGCTTTGTATGGAGCTGAAAATTCAACACGTACAGTGGGGAGAACAAGTATTTGATACACTGCCGATTTTGCAGGTTTTCCTACTTACAAAGCATGTAGAAGTCTGTAATTTTTATCATAGGTACTCTTCAACTGTGAGTGACGGAATCTAAAACAAAAATCCAGAAAATCACATTGTATGATTTTTAAGTAATTAATTTGCATTTTATTGCATGACATAAGTATTTGATACATCAGAAAAGCAGAACTTAATATTTGGTACAGAAACCTTTGTTTGCAATTACAGAGATCATACGTTTCCTGTAGTTCTTGACCAGGTTTGCACACACTGCAGCAGGGATTTTGGCCCACTCCTCCATACAGACCTTCTCCAGATCCTTCAGGTTTCGTGGCTGTCGCTGGGCAATACGGACTTTCAGCTCCCTCCAAAGATTTTCTATTTGGTTCAGGTCTGGAGACTGGCTAGGCCAATCCAGGACCTTGAGATGCTTCTTACGGAGCCACTCCTTAGTTGCCCTGGCTTTGTGTTTCGGGTCGTTGTCATGCTGGAAGACCCAGCCATGACCCATCTTCAATGCTCTTACTGAGGGAAGGAGGTTGTTGGCCAAGATCTCGCGATACATGGCCCCATCCATCCTCCCCTCAATACGGTGCAGTCGTCCTGTCCCCTTTGCAGAAAAGCATCCCCAAAGAATGATGTTTCCACCTCCATGCTTCACGTTTGGGATGGTGTTCTTGGGGTTGTTTTTGTCTCATCAGACCACATGACCTTCTCCCATTCCTCCTCTGGATCATCCAGATGGTCATTGGCAAACTTCAGACGGGCCTGGACATGCGCTGGCTTGAGCAGGGGGACCTTGCGTGCGCTGCAGGATTTTAATCCATGACGGCGTAGTGTGTTACTAATGGTTTTCTTTGAGACTGTGGTCCCAGCTCTCTTCAGGTCATTGACCAGGTCCTGCCGTGTAGTTCTGGGCTGATCCCTCACCTTCCTCATGATCATTGATGCCCCACGAGGTGAGATCTTGCATGGTGCCCCAGACCGAGGATGATTGACCGTCATCTTGAACTTCTTCCATTTTCTTTAATTGCGCCAACAGTTGTTGCCTTCTCACCAAGCTGCTTGCCTATTGTCCTGTAGCCCATCCCATTTTTATATTTTTTTATTATTTCACCTTTATTTAACCAGGTAGGTTAGTTGAGAACAAGTTCTCATTTGCAACCGCGACCTGGCCAAGACAAAGCAAAGCAGTGCGACAAAAACAACACAGAGTTACACAGTAAACAAACATAGTCAAAAAATCCCAGCCTTGTGCAGGTCTACAATTCTATCCCTGATGTCCTTACACAGCTCTCTGGTCTTGGCCATTGTGGAGAGGTTGGAGTCTGTTTGATTGAGTGTGTGGACAGGTGTCTTTTATACAGGTAACGAGTTCAAACAGGTGCAGTTAATACAGGTAATTGCAATAAAATGCAAATTAATTATTTAAAAATCATACAATGTGATTTTCTGGATTTTTGTTTTAGATTCCGTCTCTCACAGTTGAAGTGTACCTATGATAAAAATTACAGACCTCTACATGCTTTGTAAGTAGGAAAACCTGCAAAATCGGCAGTGTATGAAATACTTGTTCTCCCCACTGCATATCAACTCTTCATTATGTACAGAGATGCATCTAACTTTGGGGCAAATCCTAACTTCCACTGAAGTCGAATTTTCACTTGGTGTCCCATTGACATCAATGCATGGCTAAGTGAAAAATGTAAAGTTATTATTCACCCCTGTGTATCTAGTGACAAACTATTACCATGGTCTGTGTTTTTCCAGGCATTACTTATGACACTGAAATGACCTGGGAACAGTTTGTATTAAACAGTCTGTTACTTTCAGACAGAGGAGCTAATATTAGAGACAGGCGACTAGAAAACATTATGGTAGAGTTTGTTGACAAAAACGAGGTTAAATTCCTGGCCACCTCAAGACACCCTTGTGCCTACCGCACCTCCTGCAACCACTCACATAAAACGCAATTTTAAGTCTCACTTTTTTTAAGTCTTATTTTTATGTCTATGACAGGAAACGCCTACAAAACCGTCCCTGCTCCTCCTCCCTACCGCCCCCCTCTGTCTGGGGCAGGAACTATACTGACTGAGATCACACTATTCAATCCAAGTGGGTATCCAGTTTTCCGTGGTAAGACAACAAAAACAGCTTCAGCTTGAGGTGGAGAGTGTTGAGGGACCAGACAGCCCCTGGTTGAGGTGGGGAGTGTGTCTGAGTAAACCGTGATTTTCAGGATGGTGAGGAGTGGGAGGCTGTGTCTCGTTCTGACTCAGCAGCAACAACACCGGGCCTCACATCACACACACACCACCGACCCCACCCCACCCCACACCACACTGGCCCGGCCCACCTAAACAGGATATGGTTGCCAGAGGCCATTCCACACTGCCTGTCTAGCCATAATATGACGTTCTGCTTGGTGTAGTGGTGTGGTGGAGCAGAAAAACATTTCTCCTTGTGTTTTGGCCAGAGCAGAGCAGAGTTTTCCTCCCATCCCAGGCTTGTGTGTTTTCACCAGACCAGAGCAGAGCAGGGCTAAGAGAGTGAGGCTAGTTTTCCTCCCAGGCTTGTGTGTTTTGACCAGAGCAGAGCAGGGCTGAGAGAGTGAGGCTAGTTTTCCTCCCAGGCTGGTGTGTTTTGACCAGAGCAGGGCTGAGAGAGTGAGGCTAGTTTTCCTCCCCGGCTGGTGTGTTTTGACCAGAGCAGGGCTGAGAGAGTGAGGCTACTTTTCCTCCCAGGCTGGTGTGTTTTGACCAGAGCAAGGCTGATATAGTGAGGCTAGTGGGTATAGTGGTGTGGTGGATCTGAAAAACATGTCTGGTTCTGCTGGTGTTTTGACCAGAGACCAGAGACCAGAGACCAGAGACCAGAGACCAGAGCAGGGCATGGTAGGTGCTTATTTTCGTCCTATTTCATACATGTACATGTGTGTATTAATACGCATGTGTGAATTGGAAATGTGTTTTTTGTATATCCCAACTATCCCTGAGACACCCTCAGAGAGTGGGGACATGGCCAGGGTCTTTGTTCACTACTCCCATGGGCCCTGGTTAAAAGTGGTGCACTATTTAGGGAATAGGGTGCCATTTAAGATGCCGCCTCACAGTGAGGCTAGTTTTGTCCCATCCAACGCCTGGCTGGTTTTATATAACCATGACCATGCCAGACGGGCACAAGGGGAATGTGGGTAATTGAGTTGCCCAGCATGACCCTGGGCAATTAACATTTTAAAAAGTTAAAATTATGTTACAGTCAATGTGCCCTTAGAAAGCTCATATACGATATATCTCTTCACTGTGAGAGGAGAAGTCATGTCTCCAACAGGGTTTAGGTTCAATTCCATTTCATTTCAGTCAATTTAGGAAGTAAACTGAAATTCTAATTCTAATTTTCCTAATTGAAAAGCACTGGAATTGAGATGTGTTGTTATAGAGGCGAAGGGTTGTCTGCATCTCAAATGGCAACCTATTCCCTACATACTTGTTGTCTTCTCTAGGTTAAAGGCCTTCTCTTCTCAGTGATAAACAGTATTTTTGTTGTTGTCCCTGTCTGTGTAATTACTGTCCTGATATGTTACACATCTCAGCAGCAACACAGAAAGACAGACTATGGTGAACCAAAGGAGGTATAGAAGGCACTTTTACCACAAACCCAGACTCCGGGTTAACCCTTTACTATATCAGCCCTGGGTTGGCTAGCCAAGTGCTGGGTTTACCCTCGCTTTGTCCTTTGGTTGCAGTTAGTGCTCGGTTAGCTGGATTAGTTAGTACTGTGTTAACTCTCTCTAGCCCTCGGGCAGTACCGGCCTTCAAGGTGGGTTTTTCAAAACAAGTAAACATTTTAAGCAATTTTTTTAGTTTCCCACAAAAATGACTTCTGTGAGTCCTCAAAACAAGGCTTCAGTAAAAAGCACATTAGAAACAGCAGGTTTATAAATCAGCCGTTTAAGGTTCTAGATAGCACTTTGTTTTCTATGAGTGTAAAGAGGTAAGGAGACAGTGGCAGAGAGAGAGAAAAAGAGAGATAGAAAAAGAGAAAGAGAGAGAGAAAGTGAATGAGAGAAAGGTGCAGAGCAGTTTGTAATCAGCGTGCAGCTGATTACTGGGGCAGCCAGGCATGCAGCGCTGCAATTACAGACATGTTCTTGTTTTTTCCAAAGAAGAGCACCACTTCTTACGTAACTGCTTATCTGACGCTCTCACACAGCCTTATTCTATCACATATACACAGATAGATCCTTATTCTAATGTATCTCCGGAACATTGTGCTCTAACAGGAAAGGCCTCTTTAGAGATGTATCTGTGATGTCTTCTCTTTGACCAAGAACTTTTCCACCTCATTTGAAAGTTACGTCATGCAGGTTTATAAATCAGCCTGGTTTCAGTGGGCTGGGATCTGCTGCTGTTAAACTGGCAAATATAGCAATGTGCCCTACTCAGAGAGAGAGAGAGAGAGAGAGAGAGACGCATTGAAGAGATGGATAACTGTGGTGGAGGAAAAGGATAATTTGATTAAACCAATGTGCCCTGCCCTTGTTATTGCCCTACGTTGGGTAACAGAGAGAGGATAGAGAGAGGGAGAAGAAGAGAGAAGGAGCGAGAGAAAAGGAACATGTTGACTGTGTACTGTGGGAGAATCAGAGATTTAGTTTTTTCAGACAGACAGATGACTTTCTGTTGTGCCTGCAGATACACAGTCACACAGTCACCTCAGAGGCCAAGGAGAGATGTTGCTGGTTTCGGTCTAGTGGCTGTCCTTGAGAGGTGTGTGTGTGTGTCTGTGTGGTCATTTAAATATATGATGTGCATGCACATGAGTATATGGGTAGTTCTGGTCTCCACTAGAATTTATGCTGTTGTTTATTATTTTTCTGAGATGACCACAGACTGACTACTGCTTATCCTGCTACTTCCCTCAGGACAGACAGGGGAGAGGGGGGGGGGGGGGGTGAAGAAAGAGAGAGAGGGGAAGGTAGAGGAGAGATAGTGTGTTTGGTAGAGATAGAGAGAGGGAGAGAGAGAGAGACATCCACTCTGATCCTGTTCAGTAACCCTGTGTCTACCTCTTGGGCCTTTAGTGGTCAGTGTGGTTGAGATAACTCCAGGTCTCCACAGCCAGCCCAGCCCAGGGGTTATGGATGGTCTGTATAGAGTAGACTAGACGACTGGTGGGGCAAAGAGGTATACTCTTAAAAAAAAGAATTATTCGGCTGTCCCCATAGGATAACCATTTTTGGTTCCAGGTAGAACCCTTTTTTGGTTCCAGGTAGAACTCTTTTGGGTTCCATATAGAACCCTCTGTTGAAAAGGTTTTATATGGAACCCAAAATGGTTCAACCTGGAACCAAAAAGGGTTCTTCAAAGGATTCTCCTATGGGGACAGCCAAATAACCGTTTAAGGTTCTGGATAGCACCTTGTTTTCTATGAGTGTAGAGAGGTAAGGAGACAGAGTGGCAGAGAGAAGGCTGAATGAGAGAAAGGTCCAGAGCAGTTTGTAGTCAGGGTGCATTCTGGGGCAGCCAGCCATGCAGCGCTGCAATTACAGACATGGTCTTGTTTTTTCAAAAGAAGAGCAACACTTCTTACATAACTTCTTATCTGACCCTCTCACACAGCCTTATTCTACCACATATACACAGATAGAGCCTTATTCTAATGTATCTCCGGAACATTGTGCTCTAACAGGAAAGGCCCCTTTAGAGATGTATCTGTGATGTCTTCTCTTTGACCAAGAACTTTTCCACCCCATTTGAAAGTTACGTCATGCTGGGGTACAAATGTGAGTGTGTGGGTATGTGTGGTGGGTTGTGTGTGTTGGAATGTATGCGTTAGGGATTTTAAGTGCAGTGTTATCTGAAGCGTGTTTTACTGAGCCCAGCAGTGTACATTGCGGTGGAAAGGCTTGGCGTTGACAGATTCATTCATTTCAGTGAACTGGATACAGGTTGACAGATGCATTCATTTCAGTGTGCTGGATACGGGTTGACAGATACAGTAATTTCAGTGTGCTGGATACGGGTTGACAGATACATTAATTTCAATGTGCTGGATACGGGTTGATGTACTGCTAAATTACATGTGCCAACAGTTGAAATGGCCTATTCAGTTATTATGACATTTCTTCTTCAAGACCTTTACAGTAACACGATTTAATACACATACTGGATATTGTATCATAAATAATACACATTACTGTTATTAATTTCATAATTTATCTGAATAATTAAATCACAGATTCACACATTCCCCATTTGATCTTGTGAGATCTTGTAATGACACAGGATCCACTTGATCTGATGTACTTGATCCAGCTTGCTGGTAGCCATGTTAATTCTCTCTCCTGCAGGGTCGGTTTGCTGGTAGCCATGTTTATTCTCTCCCCTGCAGGGTCGGTTTGCTGGTAGCCATGTTCATTCTCTCCCCTGCAGGGTCGGTTTGCTGGTAGCCATGTTCATTCTCTCTCCTGCAGGGTCAGTTTGTAAAGCGTCATCATGTGGCTCCAGTGAGCTGCTAAAATAGCCACTAGGACATTCCCGGAGTGGTTAGGATTGCAACAAGATCGACTGCTTACCGCTACTGTACACTGCTCACACACACGCAACATACATACGGTATAAAACACATGTAGGCTACTTCCACAGCTTTACATTGCAATGCCTACAGGCAGGCATGAGAGAAAACCAAGACTGACAAATGCTAGTGACTCCCTCAGAAGCTGCTGCTGCAGAACCGTATGTTTCTCTCTCTGTCACGAGTGGGACTGAGCAGGCTCTCTGTCCATCCATTACATTACACACAGACACACACTGAAGCTGTTTGTCTGAATGTCATCAGACAGGTATTGCCTGTTCAGACACGCTTCTCTGGTCGCCAGGAGACACTCTGACTGTTACATTGTCCTTACCTTAGTTCACCGTTTCAGCTGGTAACTCTCTGGTATTTACTGAGAAATTATGTGCTTTCTGGTATTTACATGCTTTCTGGTACTTCAAATAGTTAAACGCAATTGATAACAGACAGTTGATGATGATTGGTTAGTTATTCATTTCAGAGAAACTAAAGCATGTTTAATTATCATGTGATAACCATTTTCTCCTGATAGATAGATAGATAGATAGATAGATAGATAGATAGATAGATAGATAGATAGATAGATAGATAGATAGATAGATAGATAGATAGATAGATAGATAGATAGATAGATAGATAGATAGATAGATAGATAGATAGATAGATAGATAGATACTTTATTGATCCCCGAGGGGACATTTCTTTGTCAAGCAACTACGAAAAAACACAGGGCCGGTGGAAAATGCCAGAACGAAAATACACAAAAGAGAGATACACGATACATGATACATAGAGCGGCAGTATGAAAAATACAAGAAGTCTGGAGTGCAAAAAAGCTGTAAAAAGACATTGCATAGTATGGGTGGATGGCTGAATATGTACACTATACATTGTTACAGAGTGTTAGGTGAAAACATTTTTTTATACAAATATTGCAAGTTGATATAGATAAATAAGGAGTATTTGCATGGTTAACTATACTATACAGGTTGATGGCTTAAATACTTAAATAGCTAAAAGTGCGTATGATATAAGTGATGGTAATAATAGTTTACTTAATATACAGTCTGGTTAAATTAACAGGTAAGTGAATATTTGCATGGTTACATTAACTGTACAGGTAAATGACAGGAAGAGATACTTAAATAGCTAAATGTGTGTATGATATAATTTAGGGTAATAATAGTAATTCCCTTAAAATACAGTCCTTAGTGCGCAGGGTTTAATTACAGATAAATGCACGTATTGCACATTCGCATTCCTGAGTGAATGACTACATAAGAATTACTTTTAATATTGCACATGATATGATAAAACAAATGCACATGAATATGTATTTACAGACCTGAATGAATAAATAAGTCCTTAATGAATGAGTGATTACAGACCAGAGTTACTCACGGATGGATGCATAATTGTTAAACTAGGTCCTAACACCCCAACAGTTCCAGGTCTATGTTGATGACGGCACGGCACGGCACCCCGGTGAGGCATTAAATAGTCTAATAGCCGCTGGCAGGAAGGACCTCCTGTTGCGCTCTCTGGCACACCGTGGTGGGATCAGTCTGTGACTGAAGGTGCTCCTCTGCGTCATAACCATGGCATCCAGAGGGTGGGTGACGTTGTCCATAATGGCCAGCAGTTTGGCCAGGATCCGTCTCTCCGCCACCTCCTCTAGAGTGTCAAGGCTAATCCCCAGGACAGAGCTAGCCCCAGCAGACCACTGACTTGGAGAAGGTATGCAGTAGTTTACTGCACCCGTTAAAGGACCTGAGCCTCCTCAGAAAGTAGAGTCGTCTCTGGCCCTTTTTGTGCAGAGCCCAGGTGTTACAAGCCCATTCCAGCCTGTTGTCCATATGGACTCCCAGGAACTTGTATGACACAACCATTTCCACATCCATCCCCTGTATAGGGACTGCAGTCAGTTGGGCCTTGGTTCTCCTGAAGTCCACCACCATCTCCTTTGTTTGCTGAAGGTGGTTCTGCTCACACCACACCACAAAGTCATTGATTGTGCTCCTGTACTCCTCCTCCTGCCCACCCCTGATGCACCCTACAATTGTGGAGTCATCCGAGAACTTCTGTAGGTGGCATGTTTCAGAATTATATCTGAAGTCCGAGGTGTAGAGGGTGAACAGGAAGGGGGACAGGACCGTTCCCTGTGGGGCCCCTGTGTTGCTCAAAGCCCGTTCTGACACACAGCTCTGTAGTCGCACAAATTGTGGCCTACCGGTCAGGTAGTTCTTGAACCAGAAGACTAAGGGTGCTTCCACTTTCGTCCTCTTCATCTTCTCGCCCAGTAGCAGGGGCTGAATGGTGTTGAAGGCACTGGAGAAGTAAAAAAACATAAACCTCACAGTGCAACCTGCGTTGTCCAGGTGAGAGTAGGCCCTCTGCAGAATGTAGATGATTGCATCATCCACCCCGATGTTGCGCTGATATGTGAACTGCAGGGGGTCCAGGTATACACCAAGGGTCTGAGATGAGTGAGGACTAACCTTTCCAGGGTCTTCATGATGTGGGATGTTAGCGCTACAGGTCTGAAGTCATTCAGGACAGTGGGGTGCGCCTTCTTGGTCACTGGGACGAGGCAGGATGTTTTCCACAGCACAGGGACCCTTTCTAGGCTCAGGCTAAGGTTGAAGGGTTGCTGGAGTATTCCACCCAGTTGGTCAGCACAGACCCTAAGCACCCTTGGGCTGATGCCAACAGGGCCCGCCGCTTTCCACTGATGTAGTCCCACCCTGCGTCCACGCCGCCGCCTTTTCCCTGGGGTGCAGCAGCGCTGCGTGTGCTAAATACAGGAGCTGGGCTCGGTTGTAAATAATTGAGGACTCGGGTGTATGTTCGGCGTTGAGAAAAATAAAAAGTGCCTCAGTTATAAAAAGGACCGTTAAAACCTTCGTAAAACAGTAGCACTCCATAATCCTGAACTATTATTGTTCAACTGTTGCAAAAAAAACATACTAAAACAACAATTTACGCACGAACAATGGGAGCTGCTTAACAATCAAGTTTTGTTTTCAGAGGTTGCAACTTGAATTTAATTGCGGTTAATTGATACAATGGTGTGAATGTCAGTTACCAGAATGCACCTGGCACACAGACAGAGTTATGTTATTGTGTTATTTTGTGATGTGTTACGTGTGGAGTGTGTGTGTGTGTTTCTGTCCAACTGGACAGAGACAGAGTTGTGTTTTTGTATTCTGGTGTCGTGTGGAGTGGAGTGTGTGTGTGAGGGGAGTTATGTTATTGGGGTGTGTGTTGTTGAATGACCTCAGGGTGACACATCCAACACACACACACACGTAGCAAGTTCAAATGTGTCAGTGGAGGACATGTATGTGTGTGGATCTTGTCGCTGGGCTGTGTCACCTTGTGTGTGTGTGTGTTTCGTATGTGTGTGTAGCATATACAGTGTGTGTGGGTATATGTGTCTGTGCGTGGCTATGTGTATTTGACTGTGTGTGTGTTGCGTACTGTATATATGTAATTTCCTTACTTCTTCAAAGTGCATTTAGAGACAAAGCATGCTCATAATGTATGGACACACTGAACTCTATTAATTTGAAAAGTGGGCCAGAGGCTAATGCTTGTCCTCATATTGGGCTGTGCCCTGTTTTCTCAGCCGTGTTACATTACACTCCTCTACAACCAGAGAGAATGCCCCGCCCCCTCACCTCGCCTAGCGATCCGCCTTGCATTGTCTGGTTTAGGGTTCTGCTGTGGGTTGGTGGTGAGGGCCTTCTCCTTCTGCTGAAGCATTACTTATATTAACATCTTATTCCTATTAGAGGGAACAAATGCTTCACACAGTGCATATGAAGGACATTTATGTGGACAGTCTTATTCAGCAGAGAGCTAGGAAAGGGCTGTGTATCTGGATGTGATCTGCAGAATACCCATTATATAAAGTGTGTACAGTAAGGAACTTTAATGAATCATTTGAATAATTTAAGGTAACAGCTCTACTATACTCATGAGTCCTATGGGGAAATATGTCATTACTAACACTAGTTCTCATTTATTTCAAGTCCAACATTCATTTATCAAATAGACAGCATACTAAAACATTTGATTTTACAGATTAAAACATTCCAGTTTATAGCCCTATTGCCTTATGCAGTTTCCTTGAAATTTGTTTAGAAAGGGCCATAGGACTCTGGTCAAAAGTAGTGCACTATTTAGGGAAGTGTGCCATTCAGGATGTAGACAGTTTCTATGGAAGAGAACTAGTTAATTGACCTCTCCCAGTTGGTCAGTTTGCACTCTTTCTATATCCTGGTGGAATACAAACTGAGCTGCCCTGTTTCATTAGTGAAACGGAAGGTGTTCCATTTATACTGCATGTCGTTGCACACGTAGCCTTGAATCCCAGGCTTCTCGTCCACCAGATTCAATTCGGTAAGCAGAGTGAGAGTATTATGTGTTAGGCTATGTGTGCCCTAACCCTGCTGCACACAACATACCAGTGGCCTAATGGTCTGGGCCTAGATCCAAAAACACACAATGGAGTCTTTTCTGAAAGGTTGCACATGGAGATCTAATGGTTTTACCATGTCATCATGTGTTGAACAAAACAATGGGTTCATTTTAACAGTAAAGGATAATTTGTATCAACGCTCACTGTCATCCAAGAGTTGCTGAATTTCCTTTTCAGTATAAAACCACCTTGACATATTGGCTATCCAGGGACAGCACATGTTTTAGTCTACAATGTACTAAATGTAATGAGATACTTGTTGCCAATGAGACTGCAACAAACAGACCCAGTTGTGACCAGCCAATAGTAACAGACATGAGCTGGTGGTGGAGCAGTCTTTACCTGGAGTTCAGTTCGTTACATGGAAGTTCTAGAATATTCTATGAAGTCAAAACTCTAGAAATAAGCATGCTGTACAACGTGGCTAAAGTCAGACGGACAAAAAAATAAAGTAAAGCAACAAATCATGCAACTTTAAGAGTTGCTTTTCCAGTGAAGCAGAGCTTAGTGGTTGTCAGCAAGGTCAGTCTCGTGATCACACCCTGCTATCACCCATGCCAACTGTTACTGGGGGGGATAGATAGAGAGCGTTGCCACAAGGACCTGTGTTTAGTTGTGTCCCTCAGGCCGCAGCATTTAAGAAAAGCCAAAGTAGTGAAAGGGGGAACTCACAAAGAGCAGTTCTCTGCACTGGCTGGCTGTGGGATGTGAGAGCCAGATGTACACAGTCAATGGAAGGGTGGATACAGAACTAAGAGTCACTACAGTAAACAAAGTGACAAGATGTATATTTGTAGTGATATTCATGGGATTAAACGCCACAATGTACAGTAGAAGTAGAGGAAACCTTCATATCCTGGTCAATTTCAACAGTGTACAGGTGCACTTCTTGTCAACAGGTTGAATAACACAGTAGAACCCAACAGTTATAGAAGACAGAGTAGAGTGTGTTTTAGCAGGAGGATTGTTTATTGTTGCGCTTTGAGCTGCAACCCTCAACTGTTCCATTGTCATCTGTGACTGACTGCCTGGTGGCCCATAAAAAGCAATAAATGGAGGATATAAAACCATGCCAGTATATAACGCCAGGGAATAAGTTACACTAGAAAAGAGTAATATGATGGTGGCAGCAGCCGGTAGACAGAGTGTTGCTAGCTGCAGGACAGAAAGACTTAGAAACGGTTAAGGCAAGGCTCGGCTCCTGCAGATTGACCTGGAAGAACATAGAACACAAACCTATTAGTTGTGATTTATACAACACATGCACCTAGTCTAGTTAGACGCACAATAATGAATTGTTTAAACACATTTTTTATACAAAAACAACTATTGTGAAAGATTTAAAGGTAGTGATGGTTTCAAGGTTGAGGCTGAAATGAGGGGGACAATAATGACTGTGGGACAGGAAGGAAGCGTACCTTTGTTGCTCACAGAAACTTCTGGATGTTGTTCAGGACGTCTCCATAGACAGCGTTGTACAGTTGTTCCTTTGACTTAGTTCCATCTAGCTGCACTGTAACCACCACACTAATAATTACTAACAGAAAATCTGATTTTACACATGTAGAAGCAATATGCCATGTACACAGAAGTATTACACATTTATCAGACTCGTGATTTAATGTGAGGATATACTGTGCACAAACCAAACACTTACCAACTTCAACTTCTGATGTTTCCATGATCTTCTTGTGTTTGGTGTACATGGGCCAGACGTGACCGTCAAACAGACCGGGGGGATCTGGTACCTTGTAGTTTCTTGAGCTGCACACAGGACACCTGGTATTAGCTGAAAGGTTACGTCACAACAGTAAAGCAGCAGATGTTCAGGTAGATATGGCCATGTTCGAACCTCAGCGTTTTTACTTACCACCTCCTCTTTTTGCATTCTTCGTATGGAATGGAAATAAAATAGCGTTGGTTCAGTACGTCGATCAAAGGTCTGCAGGAACAAATAGATTTGGAAATATTCAATTTTTTCGTTATAGGTCTGACAGATCTTTGACAAAACGAGATGACCGTACGTCTCACTCCTATGAGGAATGCACCGGCCCCTCACCCGGAGTTGTTAGGGAGAGAACAGATACTCGACAGGGTTTTCACTCAGGTGGGAAAGAATTTCATTTGACTTGCTTATTTAAAAACAGTAAGAAATATTCACATTATTGACCAAGTGTACTGGTGTTCCTACTATGGTATTATACACACACACACTACATGAACCTGCTCTAGAACTTTAACTACTGATTTTCTACTAAGACAGAAACACATTCTGTCCTCCTCACCCATAGTGGAGGAGCAACAAGGAGAGACAAGAGTTCTCACCCGTAGGTGTAAAGCAGGAATCCTTCCACAATGAGGATGTGAGTTTCCTCATCCTTGTGGTCAGACTCCGGGAGAATCTCGGTATCCAAAGTGTTGTTGATGCCGTGCGACCGTTCAAACTTCACCGGGTCGTCAAGCCAGGCGTAGATGGTACTCATCATGGCGTCCATGTCGAGGGCAGTGATGACTGGAGGAAGGGAAGAGGCATATACAGGAGAGAGTGAGAAACAGAGAGATGTACAGCTAAAAAAAAAATCAGCCTTCTTGGTTAAGAAGCATGATGATTATATTGCGTAGTAGTGTGTTACACACAAAACAGTCAATCACACAGAGACAACCCTTCCAAAAAGAACCTGTCTTACCATCATACTGCTTAAAGCCATCTTCACCAACTTCAATCTGATCTTGTGGCTGAAACATACATGAATGAGATGTACCCAGGTACATTCTAACACTCTGCCATATGAACACCTCTCAGGGTATGCCAACCCTCCCTCACGCCACTCTCCCAATTTTTTTTTTTTTTTTTATAAACACACAAGTTCTTCTATCCAAGCAATTATATCCATATAGATTCAAAGCTCTGACGAATCTAGCCCATGTGCAATGTGCGTTTAGTCTTTTTTATTAGAATAAAGACCAACGTAGAAATAACAGTAATAGCTATAGTAACACTCAGAGACTCACCTTGAAAAAGTCATCCTGATGAACCACACAACAGTTTGGAAGGTTCTTGATCAGTTTGTTGGTGAGGGTGGTCTTTCCCCCGTTAGTTACGCTGTAAAGACATACACAATCACGTTTGGTAAGAAACACCACGAGAGAAGGCGCTGTATAATTGTCCGTGTCACAAAGGCGCTGGCATTACATATGAATGGGAACTAGCGGGCAGATGGACAGATAATGCTTTGCCCACGCTGGCAACATTATTGTAGCGAATTACAATGTTAGATCGACGTTTTAATGCCGGCTGCACACTTGTTCCTGTCACAGAAGGAAACTAGCCTCTTCGCCACAGACAAGGGGTTCGTTATACATATATTGGTATTCGCTCCCGGAGCGATGAGTTTAGGCGTAAACAGATATCGAATAGAACATATCAAATGTGTTTGGTATTTATTTGACAATGGAAGTGTACTGCTGAAAAGGGTAAGGGTTGTACAGTCGCCAAGATTACAGAAAGATATCGGACAAGCGGTTTTTCTATGGAACGCGCAAAGCCCCACGAGCTGAAGCCCATTAGGATACATTACCGGTATTTTAAGACACTCACCCGCCGATGCCGATAATGTACTTCATCTTGTCACACAGTGAAAGTTCAGGTAACTTGCAAAAAAAGTTTTTAAAAAAACCAGGACCGGTCAGCTCACTAAGAACTCAGTGATCAGACGGAAGAAAGCTTTAAAAGAGAAGGTTCAGTAAAGGTCAACTATTTGATTCTTCCATGTTTCAGAATATGGTGAAAGGTTGGACGATGTCACGCCGCTGTGTTCTTCCACCAATACTGCAATGTACCGCTAGCCTCACTTTTACACTTACTGCCAGATCAACTGGTGATTGCCTATATAAGCACTTCAGTCCCAGCGGAAACAAAACCCACAGCCAATAAGGAAGCGTTTTAGTATTCAGCCCCCGCTTTCCGCGCCCACCTTTTTTTCTAGTGCCTATTAAAAAATACTTTATTGCAACAAATAAAAATAGTTAGTTTATTGTTGTCTGTAAATGGAGAAAAAAAAACACCTGTTTATTCTTTGTCACCTCCCAATTGCCCTAACATCTGTATCGGTTTGCTATGTATTTGTTATTAGCTTTATCAGATACATTAATCTGCTGATGAAAGCAGTCTGTACTGAGGAGTGACATGTAGGTAGGTGTTCATTGCACACAGAGTACACATAATATCTTCAGTCATGCAATGTAACAAGTACATGTCAAATGTAGAGCACATAAATATGTCATTTTTTATGTCCTGGCTGGACATTCTGCTAATTTCCTGAGAGACTGTTTTGCAATGTACGAGTTGCATATTATATGCATAAGGTCTTAGAACCCACCCCTACTCTCCCATCCACCCAACCTCACTGAACAAGCAAATGCCCTCTGCACTAGCCTAGATCAAGATAATAAAATAAAGGTAATTGTTTTGAATTGCATCATGTTGTTGCTCTCTCTTCACTTTCTCCTGCTGACCTCTTTGCTTTGTTTACTAGTATCCCCACTTTCAGCAATGTGACTCAGTTTTCTGAGGTTTGAAACCAAAATATCTCCTACAGATGGTTTTCTGCCCCCTCAGAACCTCAGCTATGTTGGCTGCCAACAGTGAGTTTGCTTCCCAAATGGCCCTCTATTCCCTACATAGTCCACTACTTTGATCAGGGCCAAAGAGCTCTGGTCAAAAGTAGTGCACTATATAGGAATTAGGGTGCCATTTGGGACACAAAATTAATAAAATCCGACTTGTGTTGTGAGGAGGCTGTGGCCATTCATGGCTACAGGGACTTAATTGTCTTATATATGAAATGAGACATACTTTGTTTTAAAATCATTTTCCTTGTTAAAGTTTACTTTGACCATCAAAAGCCATTAACAACTAAAATACCAAGATAGGATGTGGAATCATTTCATAGCCAATCTCTCTCTTCCATTTCTATTCTGTGACAAAACAACTTCATCTATGGATATACCAATTAAAACCTTTTTAAGTCACAATTCTGGTTAGATATTAGCTACTCATACATTTAGCCTTTCCTTTCCCAACACTTTCACGTTTCCTTTCCCAACACTTTCACATTTCCTTTCCCAACACTTTCACGTTTCCTTTTCAAACACTTTCCCGTTTCCTTTCTGAAACTGAATGCATTCCTCTCAACAAACATGAGAGGATTTCGACACCCACCATCTCAGATTGTTTCCCGAAATTGTTTCTGTTGTTATAATTAGATTTTATAATTATAATTTTATAATTAGATTGCACCCAAATTGGCCATTTTAGTGTATAGTATTCATATAATATTATATAATTATATAACATTCCATTTGGGAGGAAACTTTTTTCCAACTATGAGTAAGACATGAGCAATCCAAAGAAGTGATCAAAAGCCACAAATGCAAAAAAGTTAGCATTTGAAACAGTTGCCAAGTAAACAAAATCAAATCATGGGTTGCTGTTATACCTGGTCCTTTGACCGCTTACAGGGTAAGAAAATCAACATGTAATTTGGTAATTTGGGTGAACTATCCCTTTAACAATGGTGGGAGGGGAAGGGGGAACATTACCATCTAGTGGTCAGAACCTGGTAATATCAGGAATTAGGATGGGACATAGACCCACCAAATTCACTGAGAATACAGTACATGACATAGGATGAAGAAACAATAGTCCGAGCCACAGCTCCATACTACTTGTCAAACATAGAGAACTGATATTTTATACACACTTTTGGGGTGGGATTGGTGTGGGGTGTGGGGGGTCTGTGTATGGCTTTTAATAACTTCTTTGGATTCCTTGTGTATTACTCATTTTTAGTAAAAAGGTTGGTCCAAATCGTATGCTATATTTATTTAATATTATATGAATCCTATAAATTAAAATGGCCGATTTGGGTGCAATCAATTACCTTAATTTTTCAGAGATAAAATTACAGTATATTTCAAGAAAAGAATGTTGCAGGAATGCTTATTTTATCTGTTTCTAACTACAAAAATATTTCAGAAAATTCTGAGATGGTGGGTGTCATGGCTTCCTAAAATGACATGGAACAACCAATGAGAGTGAGAGTTTCTAGGAGCATATACAATAAGTGTGGTGTATGTGGTGTACAACATGATTATTCACAGTATACACATGACTGCCAGCTACAGTTACGGTTGATTGATTCTACTGTTAAATAACATGCACACACGGAATGTTACTCATGTCAGGGAGATTGAGGAGACTGTAGTGTGTGTGTGTGTGTGAGTGTGTGTCAACATGGGAATATCCTGATGTCAAAGGTGACAACATGAAGCCACTCAAACCAGGTTCAATTACACACAGCTCTATTCTGTGTCCCAAATGGTACCCTATTCCCTACATAGTGCAGTTATTTTGACTAGGGCCCATTTGGGGAATAGGGTGCCGTTTAAGACACATCCCTAGACGCCCAAGCTCCCCATTTCAATACACAATGCACATGACTACACCTGACTGACTGGGAGGAAAGAGTTCTCTGAAACTGCATGCCTCTCTGCTCTGTGTTCCATATTTCCATGAAATAAGGGATTGCTTCCACAGTGTCTCTCTCTCTCTCTCTCTCTCTCTCTCTCTCTCTCTCTCTCTCTCTCTCGCTCTCTCGCTCTGTGAAGATAATGATGATGATTTACTGATATCCTTATTACATTCTCCATACTTTGTTCTTGGATAACCAAGTGCATCTGACGCTAACAAGAATCAATGTAGCATGTGATATAGTATGTTCACTGACCCACTGTGTGTTTTTCTACAAACACAGGGCCAGCCAACAGCCCTGTGGTCAAGCAGCAGCAAAACCAACAGCAGCAGCACATGGTCAATGTTTACGCCAGTGCCCCAAATTACACCAAATCCCCTCTATATAAAGCACTACTTTTGACCAGGGACCATAGGGATCTGGTCGAAAGTAGTGCACTATATAGGGAATAGGGTGCCATTTGGGACGTACTGTAGACAGCTGGCAGCGGGACAGATGCCATGGCCATGCTGCTGTATAGAGACATGTGGAGCTGATTCAGCTGACTGCCATTTTGATGCCATCCATATTCACTGTTACCAGTGTGATAATTGTAACATGAAGTTGTTATATACTTGTGGATCCCGACGAGTGAGGGAGTGATTACAGTACACGTTGTCCCTGTTCTCCTTCCTCCCTCCCTCCCTCCCTCCCAGACCGACACATCAGGTCTTTGTGTTACTCTTCTGAGCCGAGCCCCCAGAACACACACACACACAGCTCTCTTACAACACACTGACCCAAAACACATCTCTTGCTGTCCCAGAAGTCTACAATGAAGCCTTGCTCTGCTGAATAATCAGATGTATGTCGTTCTACGTTCTTAAAGGGAAATTCCACCACTATGAGATTTGCGGTGACGTGGGGAGCAAGAAAATACCCTCCCACTGAGCACACCAGGTCATTTCAACGTGGATAATTGGGTAATATTTGGTGAGACATGAATTTAATTCATTAAATCATTTAAGTGCTTGATGTATGGGGTGTGCCCAGAAGTCTGGAAAGAGTCAAAGGTTATTCCACTACCTGCATTCACTGGTCATAATAGTCGTCCTATAAGCTTGCTGCCTGTGTTAAGTAAATTATTGTATCTGTACAAATCAAGGATTATTTCTCATGTAATGGTCTGATAACGGGTTTCCAGCATGCATACAAAGAAGGGCATTCTACAGCTACGGCCATAGCACAAATGATAGATGTGTCAGGCTCTGGCCATAGAGAAGCTTTGCTTCTCTATAGTTCTATGGTCAGAGTCTGGCAGATCTAGTATTTCTACTTCTGGGTGGTGTTGTGTGTGGGATCCCTAATTAGAGGCAGCTGCTATGCATTACCTCTAATTAGGGATCCAACTTATATGTCTATGTTCCACTCCCTTGGCGTGGTTCATTGTTATATGTTGTCCCGTGTTCGTGCTACGTGTGTCATCTTTATATTGCATTTGTTATTTTGTATAGTTCGATGTCCAGTCTAGTTTATTTATTTAATAAACGATGTCGAACTATCGCTACGCTGCGCCTTGGTCTCTCTACACACCTGAACGTGACAAGATGATTGGTTAAAGAGTATGGATGACAGGAAGTTAGTTAGTGCTTACTCCACCTCAAGAATTACATTTGGCGAAAGGCTCGGCACACGCATACTCAAGCTGACTGGCTCTCGTTCAGGAAAATTATAAATAAGTGCACTCAGGCTATCCGGAAGGCCAAAGTTAGTTACTTTAAGGAGCAGTTCTCTCTCTGTGGTTCTAACCCCAAGAAGTTCTGGAAAACTGTTAAAGGCCTGGAGAATAAACCCTCCTCCTCACAGCTGCCCATGTCCCTTAAAGTTGATGATGTGGTTGTTACTGACAAGATGCACATGGCTGAGCTCTTTAATCACCACTTCATTAAGGCAGGATTCCTATTTGACTCAGCCATGCCTCCGTGCCCGTCCAACATTTACTCATCTCCCACCCCTTCTAATGCGACTAGCCCCATGCTCCTCCTTTTTTCCCCCCTGCCCTGCTACAATGTTTCTCCCTGCAGGCAGTCACTGAGTCCAAGGTGCTAAAGGAGCTCCTTAAACTTGACCCCCAAAAAACATCTGGGTAAGATGGTTTAGACCCTTTCTTCTATAAGGTTGCTGCCCCTATCATCGTCAAGCCTATCTCTGACCTTTTTAACCTGTCTCTTCTCTCTGGGGAGGTTCCCATTGCTTAGAAGGCAGCCAAGGTTCATCCTTTATTTAAAGGGGGAGACCAAGCTGATCCTAACTGTTATAAGCCTATTTCTATTTTGCCCTGTTGATCAAAAGTGTTGGAAAAACTTGTCAATAATCAACTGACTGGCTTTCTTGATGTCTATAGTATTCTATCTGGTATGCAATCTGGTTTTCTCAGGTTATGGATGTGTCACTGCAACCTTAAAGGTCCTCAATGATGTCACCATTGCCCTTGATTCTAAGCAATGTTGTGCTGCTATTTTTATTGATTTGGCCAAAGCTTTTGATATGGTAGACTATTCCTTTCTTGTGGGCCGGCTAAGGAGTATTGATATCTCTGAGGGGGCTTTGGCCTGCTTTGCTAACTACCTCTATCAAAGAGCGCCGTGTATAAAGTCAGAACATCTGCTGTCTCAGCCACTGCCTGTCACCAAGGGTGTACCCAAAGCCTCACTCCCCCCTATCTGAGAAATCTACTGCAGCCCTCATCTCCTCCACATACAACACCCATTCTGCCAGTCAGATTCTGTTAAAGGTCCCCAAAGCACACACATCCCTGGGTTGCTCGCCTTTTCAGTTTGCTGCAGCTAGTGACTGGAATGAGCTGCAACAAACACTGAAACTGGACAGTTTTATCTCAATCTCTTCATTCAAATACTCAATGATGGGTACTCTTACTGACAGTTGTGGCTGCTTTGTGTGATGTCTTGTTGTCTCTACCTTCTTGCCCTTTGTGCTGTTGTCTGTGCCCAATAATGTTTGTACCCTGTTTTGTGCTGCTACCATGTTGTGTTGCTGCCATGTGTTTTGTCATATATTTTTATTTACATTTATTTATATTTTTTATCCCAGCCCCCATCCCCGCAGGAGGCCTTTTGGTAGGCCGTCATTGTAAATAAGAATTTGTTCTTAACTGACTTGCCTAGTTAAATAAAGGTTAAAGAAAAAAGAAAGAAAAAAAAGCTAAATGGATGTTCCCTAATGCTGGAAGGGGGGCCTGAGCGAAAAGATTTGGGAACCCCTGATTTACTGTATTACAAAGTAATACTGAATTGTGTTTGGTTGATAATGCAACCGAATATGCACGTTTAAAGGAGATGTATCTACTGCTTGGATCTGTGCCACTGACTTAGTCTGGCATTTATTCCAGTTTGTCTACAAATTAATTATATGTTGGATTCACGTCTACATCTCAACCAAAAATCTAAGTTAATGAATAGGACTAAATCAAATCAAACTTTAAATTCGCTTTAAATAAAGTTTGATTTGATTTAGTCCTATTCTTTAACAGTTGGTTCCTTCTGGCTATAAACTCGTTGCAGGTTTTGAAAATCACAGTTTGTCTTCCTAACCTGTGATGTCACAGAGAAACAGTTTTAGGAGCTTTCTTATTTTTAACCACAGGTCATAGAAATGTGTTTTCACATACGTAGACACTGGAATGGTGCTGGAGATAATGAATATGAAGTTGAAAAGTGGCCTTCATTCAAGAAAGCCAGTCAGTTGATTATTGACAAGTTTTTCCAACACTAATAAAACGGGCAAAATAGAAATAGGCCTATAACAAGTTAGGATCAGCTTGGTCTCCCCCTTTAAATAAAGGACAAACCTTCAAATTACCTAATAACTCCAGTAGCTACATAACTCACTGCAAATCCAAACATATTAGGCAAAGGAGGTAGGAGATGTATTCCCTATGCAACAACCTAATAGTTATGCAAAGAATACTCAAACTTATCAGATGTTTCAAGGTTTCTTCCCTGTACTATCTCATCTGGTGTGATGAAATAAACCTCAGTTTACACATCTAAATATATCTAGCTATATTTAATGTATAGCTATAACATGATAGGATGAGTAAAGCAGCTGATGTCTATATGTGATGGCATATAGACTTCATTAGGTACACCTTGCTAGTACCGGGTTGGACCCCCTTTTGCCTTCAGAACTGCCTTAATTATTCGTGGCATAGATTCAACAAGGTGCTGGAAACATTCCTCAGAGATTTAGGTCCATATTGACATTATAGCATCACACAGTTGTTGCAGATTTGTCGGCTGCACATCCATGATGCGTATCTCCCGTTCCACCACATCCCAAAGGTGCTCTATTGAATTGAAATCTGGTGACTGTGGAGGCCATTTGAGTACAGTGAACTCATTGTCATGTTCAAGAAGCCAGTTTGAGATGATGTGAGCTTTATGACATGGCGCGTTACCCTGCTGGAAGTAGCCATTAGAAGATGGGTACACTGTGGTCATAAAGGGATGGACATAGTCAGCAACAATACTCAGGTAGGCTGTGGCCTTTAAATGATGACAATTGGTCCTAAGGGGCCCAAAGTGTGCCAAGAAAATATCCCCCACACCTTTACACCACCAGCCTGAACCAACTGTTGATACAAGGCAGGATGGATCCATGCTTTCATGTTGTTTAGGCCAAATTCTGACCCTACCATCTGAATGTCACAGCAGAAATCTGGCCATTCTCCTCTGACCTCTGCCATCAACAAGGCATTTTTGCCCAGCCCAGAGAACTGACGCTCACTGGATATTTTCTCAATTTCTGACCATTCTCAGAAAACCCTAGAGATGGTTGTGCGGGAAAATCCCAGTAGATCAGCACTTTCTGACATACTCATATCAGCCCGTCAGGCACCAACAACCATGCCACGTTGAAAGTCACTTAAACCACCTTTCTTCTCCATTCTGATGCTTGGTTTGAACTTCAGCAGATCGTCTTGACCATGTCTACATGCCTAAATGCATTGAGTTGCTGCCACGTGATTAGCTGATTAGATATTTGCGTTAAGGAGCAGTTTAAAATGTGTACCTAATAAAGTGTACACGTGCATGGTGTAACTAACTGTTCCAAAGTAAAGTTATGCCCAGTTGGAGTCATTGTGTAGAGTGAAGAAAAAAAAAACAGAAAGAAACACGAGAGTTTCCCAAAAATGGTCTGCTTTCTCTTGGAGAAGTCTGCTTTTCTTGCATTGTTTAAATGAACATCATATCCCAGAAAGCATTGCGCCAAGGCAAAGCAGGAAGATATTTTTCTCGTCTGCAACTTCAGGAAGTTAGCCAGCAGGTATGTCTCGTCTACCTTATTTTTTCACCCCCACAAATCTATCTAATTTACCTGAAGCTCATTTGAAATTAGTTCCAACCTTCAAAGTGCACAGCTGTGTGTAGATGTATTTCCATAATTGGTCCTCTTTCACGTTCCAGGGTACAGTTTACTGAGTTAGCAACAGGTAATTAGCGGTTAGCTAACTTACTTAGCTGTCAGTTTGAAAACCACAACCTCGCTCTTTCCTGCTTGTGTTTTCCATCCGCTGTCTGCTAGAAAGCCTGAAAGAAGTTGCCTATATCAATAAAACGACTTTGGCAATGAAATAGCTATTGATAGTAAGTACCTATTACTGTAAGAGATTAACGAGTTAGCCACATTACTACAAATATGGTCCCTCCCTAGTTAGTGAATTGTTTGTAAACAATACAACCCATAGTTCAGTCTCATTTGGTTATTCTCTGCGATCGATGGTTCTAAACCACTCTGGGCTTCAATGTAATTAACAACACCTTAGATCATAGACGACCATACAAGTATTTTTAGCTACTCAACAACACCTATCCTGGTCTAGAATTAAACATGTAAATGGTTAGTTGATTTGTAGACTTCTCTAGTTTGTAGTAGAGATGGTAAAAACACTAGTTAGTAGAGAAGATGGTATTGAGTAATGACATTGTCTCAGTCTCAACTGTTTCAGGGTGAAATTAATAGCCTAGTTCCCTGACTAAACTAAAGTATTTTATTCTAACTCTACCACCACCATATATGGAGGGTGAGGCAGAGGTGTCTGAGCTCTGGGTATTTTCATAAAGTGGTCATGTGAAACTACAGACAACAAATGAGAGATGTATACTGTCTTGTCTTCCTGGGCCACAAGATGAAGGGCTGGTATGTCTGTCTGTCTGTCTGTATGGTGTCATGTCATGGTTATCCTCCACTGTGGGTAGCGGTATTATAGAGTGGTATTTGTTACACTATGTTTTATAACTGAGAAGACTGGGTGTCAGCATGTTATTAAATATAGGAGTTTTGAATGTTGAAAAGCGACCATCTGGCCCAGTAAAACTTGCTATTAAATCAGCTATCTATGCCATTTTATTTATTTATTTTTGCTCGAGTTCCTTCCTCTTTTAAGACTCGGTAGGTCTCTCTCTTTTCCACAACTACAAATACAACACTGTCTAGCTAGCATACCATGCTACAACTAGTACTACATAGCCAGGTCACAGAATCTCCTGTCCATCACCAAATCTCACTTGATATTTAACATAACTAATACTCAGATATGCCAACTGTCCTCTGATTCTGTGTGTCCACAGGAGTGTGTTGCTCAGGCCCTGTGGACAGCGGAGTGTGTCAGTGTGTGTTACAGAAACACCAGCAGTGAGTGTATGTCTGTCTGTCTGTCTAATCTGATTCCGCCGGCTGAAGAGAGAGAGAGAGAGAGAGAGAAAGAAAGAGGAGAGAGTAAGATTCTGTCAGCATGACTGAGTTTTGGGTGTGTTTCAGCTGCTGCATTGCAGAACAGCCCCAGCCTGTGAGTACACACATACACACATACACACACACACACACATACACACACACACACACACACACACACACACACACACACACACAAGCAATCACTGTTTTGTATACTCCTGACCTTTCAGTCTATGAAGTGTGCTAGACACTGAAATAGAACCGGCCTTCTCATCTTCTGTACTTCTTATCAGCCTGTGTGAGTGTCTGTTAATAAAACAGTTGACGGTTTTTGCCTGTAGTAACACTACGATGTCTTTATTGTTTTACAGAAGAGGCGGCGGAGGATAGACCGTTCAATGATCGGAGAACCAACCAACTTTGTTCACACAACACACGTAGGCTCAGGAGACATGGGCGTTGGGCTGTCATCGGTACGTATTGACCTCCTCCCTCACACAGAGAACAGAGCCTTATGTCATATCTACTAGGTAAAGAATCCAAGCAATTACAAACTGTTATCCAAGTCTTCTGTTCATTATGCCTGTGTTTGTGTGTGTGTAGGTGAACTCTGTTCAGGCCCAGATGAAATCTAAAGGAGGTTATCACGGAGAGTCTGAGAGCAATCAGTAATAATGAGGTGAGACACTTGCATCTCCCTGTGTAACAATGTGTTATTAACGTGTTACTATTGTTTTACTACTATGATATCAACGTGTTATCAGTACTGTGTTACTACAGTGATATTGACGTGTTATCAGTACTGTGTTATTACTGTAATATCAACGTGTCATCAGTACTTTGCTACTATTGTGATATCTACGTGTTATCAGTACACATCTGCCACACTGATCCTCAACACTGGGGCCCATCAGGGGTGCGTGCTTAGTCCCCTCCTGTACTCCCTGTTCACCCAAGACTGCATGGTCAAGCACGACATCCCAACACCATCATTAAGTTTGCAGACGACAGAACGATGATAGGCCTGATCACTGACAACGATGAGACAGGCTATAGGGAGGAGATCAGAGACCTGGCAGTGTGGTGCCAGGACAACAACCTCTCCCTCAATGTGATCAAGACAAAGGAGATGATCATGGACTACAGGAAAAGGAGGGTAGAACACGCCCCCATTCTCGTCGACAGGGCTGTAATGGAGCAGGTCGAAATCTTTCAAGTTCCTTGGTGTCCACATCTCCATCAAACTATAATGGTCCAAACACACCAAGACAGTCATGAAGAGAGCACAACAATGCTTATTCCCCTAAGGAGACGATTTGGCATGAGTCCTCAGATCCTCAAAATGTTCTACAGCTGCACCATTGAGAGCATCCTGACTGGTTGCATCACTGCCTGGTATGGCAACTGTTCGGCATCCGATCGCAGGGTGCTACAGGGTTTAGTGTGTATGGCCCAGTACATCACTGGGGCCAAACTTCCTGGCATCCAGGACTTTTATACCAGGCGGTGTCAGATGAGATCCTAAATAAAGCCAAACACTCCAGCCACCCAATTCATAGACTGTTCTCTCTGCTACCGCACGGCAAGCGGTACTGGAGCGTCAAATCTAGGTCCAAATGGCTCCTTAACAGCTTCTACCCCCAAGCCTTAAGACTAACTCAGCACCGGTACCCCCTGTATATTACCTCATTATTGTTAATTTGTGTTACTTAAAAAAAAAATGTTTGTGTACACTCTTATTTTTCTTAACTGCATTGTTGGTTAAGGGCTTGTAAGTAAGCATTCCACGGTAAGGTCTACACCTGTTGTAATCGGCGCATGTGAAAAATAAAATTAGATTTTGTGTTACTACTGTTATATCAACGTGTTATCAGTACTGTGTTGCTACTGTGATATCAACATGTTAGTACTGTGTTACTACTGTGATATCAACGTGTTATCAGTACTATGTTGCTACTGTGATATCAACATGTTAGTACTGTGTTACTACTGTGATATCAACGTGTTATCAGTACTATGTTGCTACTGTGATGTCAACATATTATCAGTACCGTGTTGCTACTTTGATGTCAGCGTATTCAGTACCGCGTTGCTACTGTGATGTCAACGTATTATCAGTACTGTGTTGCTACTGCAATGTCAACGTGTAATCAGTACTGTGTTGCTTCTGTGATGTCAATGTATTGTCAGTACTGTGTTAACATTCTCCTTGTATCTACGAAAGCTTAATTCAACGTTTGTGCAATGTGTTTAAACTTTACATTAATGTAAATATGCCAGCTGCATATTCACTGCTTAACATTAATATGATGTCTGAATGTATTTTTTCTCCACAGTCAGATAAGAAGCCTGTGCTAACTACTGCTGTAGATCTGAAGAGGAGGCATTGTCAAAACACTCTTATCTGAACCAAACAAAGGACCAAACGATGAAACCACTGCTCTGCTCCCCAGGAACCTGTATATAATTCATTTATATTAAATCACTGCTATCTGTCTGTCTGCCATGCTGTTGCACTGTAAGAGTAGAAAACCGATCACAATCGTGTGTGTGTGTGTGTGCGCGGGTGCGTGTGTAAACAAATGTTTTCCCCCAAATGTTCAGGAGTGTGTGGTCGTATTTTTAGGCCTTGCCTGTATTTATAGTCGGATTTGTGGAAAAATTACCTTTTGTGTGGTGGCTGGGCCACTGTGGAGATACAAGGCACATGATTAGTTGTATCCGGTTCATTATCAAATCATAAACTAGAGACTTTTTAAACAATGTATCTGGGTGCATCCCAAATGGAACCCTATACCTTATATAGTGTGCTACTTTTGACCAGAGAGATATGGGCCCTGGTCAAAAGTAGTGCACTATATAGGGCACAGGTTGCTATTGGGGACAGAGACCATGTTAACTGCTTTATTCTGTTAAACATCCCATGTTCTTTGAGTTGCCTTCAGGAGTAAGTAAAGAACGCTGTTTTCCAATAAACTTGAAATGTGTAGGTAGGGCACACTGGACCATTTTGGTTTCTTGTACACACTTGTTCAAAAGCTTTTAAGCTTTTGCATTGAATTCCGCCAATGTGTTTTTATACATGTATTATTTTCTCATTCATTAGCTAGAATCTTAATAAAAACAATGTCTCTATGCCATCTTAGAGAAGTCTTTCTTTGTCAGGTTTGACTGTAGCCATATCTGATCATCCTCTAGGAATATTCAAATGGCACCCTATTCCCTATATAGTGCACTACTACCCTGTGCAATTGAGATTCTACCATTGTCATCTGGCATGAATTCTGAGCCCTAACTGGGGAAAATCTTTTGAATGGTCATCCAAATTGGAATTCAATGTTGGAAACTAGGGCATCTTTCTAGAGCTCCTTCTGTCTGACCTGAAGATCACTGGCATCATGATTTAACCACGTTCCCAGTTGTCTTGAAAGGACCATAATCATACAGTCATTGGTTGTAATGGATGCCTTAGTTTCCCAGTACACACAGAAGGTCACATTGGGTTAGTTATAATTATCCTTGGTACAGACAGTTACATAATAAACAACTTTTCCCATTATATGTATAATGAGAAGAAATATTGACATGGAAACAGTGAATGCACTGATAAAATGCAGTGCATGTTAGCATTTGCCAAGCTGTTGTCTTCTATCACGAGATCCATCAGCATGAGGAACAGGAAGTGAATGGCTAGCTCTGAAAACGATGATGCGGGTACAATAAAAGTGACGAAATTGAAACTAGTGGCGTGCCAAATCACAGATTAGTGTTTTCTTTCTGAACACGATTCTTACTCAGGCCCGGATGTTACCGACATGGCAAAAACTCCGTGGATTATTATTTTATCAGTCATTCTCCTGTCATCTCAGGTAAAATAAGCAGTTATTTGTTATGCTAGCTGAATCTATCTAGCTAGCTCGCTAACGTTATTTATCATAACAGTACAGAGATAGCTATAGCATGTAGCTAGCAAGCAAGCCATGTCCAACTACGTAGACAACTATGTGACATGTATTTCACAAATACTATCAACAAATGGATAATGTCACCTTTACAATTGTCATTTCGATTGTCTTTACCCTGCTAGGCAGGTTTGTCATGTTCATGTTGCTAGCTAGCCAATTAGCCCCCAGCTAAGTTAGCCAGCTGAGCTCTTTTATATCGTGGCTATGGGGAAGTACCCAGCTTTCCAGGCAAGCTTCAGAGTGGAACAGATACTGATAGTGTAATGAAAACGGGTTACATTTATCAGTCTCTGAACAAACGAGCTGTTGTTGTTTCTTATACTTTGTTTATTCTGAAATACATGTTTCGTTGTATGTATTTCACTTGGTTACTGTTTTTATTCAACACAGGTGAACTGTCAAGAGGCAATCTTGCACATCTCAAATGGAGCCACAGATAAAGAATACTGCCTGGTCTACAACTCCTTATGGACCAACCTGTCACTCTCCCTCAGCGCTGCTGTAAGTCCAGTCCAGCAACATGACCATTCTGATATTCATCTGCCCTGTGCCCCCATTTGCTCCAGTCTCGACTGTGTTAGACTTTAGTATCTGTTGGCAAACCCACATAACTAGGCGAACCTCCAGACTTCCAGCCTGCTGTGTAGTGTCTCTGGGATTCAGCCTTGCTACAGTGACAATACATCATAGCTATTGATTGATTGTCTAACCCTACCTGTTGTCCTGTGTTAGACTGCGTATCCTCTGGTGAATCTGTCATCCAGCCCACTGTGTAGCTCTGCAGGGGTGAGCCCGGCCACAGTGAGGGGCAAGGCGGTGGTGGTCAAGAGAGGGGAGTGTAACTTCAGCCAGAAGGCTGTGGTAGCCCAGGACCTGGGGGCTGCCGCTCTGATCGTCGCCAGCAATACATCTATGGTAAGGCTTTGATAATGGATCTACAATATATCAATGGTGTATCTACAATGTACTGTATTTACAATGTATCAATCGTTTTACCTCCAATGTGTCTATGATGCAGCACTTAATTGACATCTATGGTATAACATAATAGGCCTACATCTTCGAGTGTGCTTTTTCAGACCTGTGTTTTGTTTTTCTCTCATCTGATTGGTTCTTAAGAGTCCCCCGGCAGCCAATGTGACAGAGTATAAGAAGGTCCAGATTCCGCTGGCTCTGATGAGATACAGGGACTTCCTGGACGCACAGAATGTGAGTTCTCTGATACTGTAGGTCCTCGGGTATTGAGGTCACTACAACTCACTATGGGATATGGTATAGTGCTTATTCACACCTTCTTATTTAATGCAAAAACATGTATCTACAGTATATCTTTCAATTAATAAGACTAGACATGAGACTCCTCAGGTGTGTTAGTGTATGATCTCTGTGTGTTTCCCCAGGTGTTTGGTGAGGAGATGCAGGTTAGGCTGTATGCCCCGGCTGTGCCTGTGTTTGATGCCAGCATTGTGGTCATGCTGCTCATAGGAGTGGTGACTGTTGCTCTGGGAGGCTACTGGAGCGGAGCCTGTGAGAGGTGAGACTGCACACACACATTTCTTTATTTCCTGCGGAAAAGGACAGCCAAGCATGCTGTCCACTCTTCAGCCACTCTACACTCTGTGTAATAGTCTGTGTGTCTGTGTGCCAGAGAGAGGCTGAGTGCATCTCGAGGAGGAGGACGAGGAGGGGGAGGAGAGGAGAAGAGTGACAGTGGGGACTTGGCTCTGTACTCTCCCCTGAAGGTGGTCATCTTTGTAGGTCTGATGTGTTTGATGCTGGTACTCATGTACTTCTTCTACAAGTACCTGGGTGAGTCTTTCACTCTGGACAAACACTGCTTAATGTATTTGTATTACATTTTCACAATGTATTACGTTTATTAACAGTTTATTAGCAGTTTTATATGCAAAGCAAACATACCATACCAGAAGCTGTTAGACACTCAGTGATCCTCTCATAAGCAGTTAGTTCAGGAGTGTTTTGACACTTTCTGTGTGTCTGTGTTTTCCAGTGTATGTGATCATCGCCATATTCTGCCTAGCGTCTGCCACTGCCCTCTTCAGCTGTCTGGACGCCCTGTTGGACCTGGCCAAGTGTAGCCCCATGAGGTAAACACACAGTGTCAGCATTTTCCTTGTTTTTTTTAATCCCAATTCAATACTTTGTTTCCCATAACAATATGACAACAACATAAAGTATGATACTATTTCCCTGTTCCATAGACATCTGTCCTCCCTGTTTGTTTCTCTGTCTGTTCCATAGACATATGTCCTCCCTCTCAGTTCCTCTGTCTGTTCCATAGACATCTGTCCTCCCTCTCAGTTCCTCTGTCTGTTCCATAGACATCTGTCCTCCCTGTCTGTTCCTCTGTCTGTTCCATAGAAATCTGTCCTCACTGTCTGTTCAGTAGACATCTGTCCTCCCTGTCTGTTTCTCTGTGTGTTCCATAGAAATCTGTCCTCACTGTCTGTTCAAAAGACATCTCTCCTCCCTGTCTGTTTCTCTGTGTGTTCCATAGAAATCTGTCCTCACTGTCTGTTCAAAAGACATCTCTCCTCCCTGTCTGTTTCTCTGTCTGTTCCATAGACATCTGTCCTCCCTGTATGTTTCTCTTGTCTGTTCCATAGATATCTGTCCTCCCTGTATGTTACTCTGTCTTTTCTATAGATATCTGTCCTCACTGTCTGTTCTATAGACATCTGTCCTCCCTGTCTGTTTCTGTGTTTTCCATAGATATCTGTCCTCACTGTTTGTTCCATAGATATCTGTCCTCCCTGTCTGTCATTAACAACTCATCAGTCATAGTTTCATATGGAAGTTCTGAGAGAAGTTTTTAAAAGTGAATCAGACACACACCAGTCTCCTCGAACATCACACACACACACACATGTTTTTGTGAGTCATACGGACCTTTCTGTGGTTTCCTTCTGCTCTCTCTTTCTTCTCTCTCTCCTCTCATGTGTGTTGTGTTCCTCCAGTGTGACAGTCCTGGGTAGGAGTGTATCCGTGAGGTCGGTGCTGCTGTCTGCTGTGTGTGTCACCGTATCCGTGGTCTGGGGAGTCTACAGGAACGAGGACCGGTACAGTCTATCACACACACTGACATTGACATGCACACTGACACAGTCACACACACTGACACACCGCTTGGGAACGCTGTGGGTGGGACAACAGGAAGTGGTGTTTGGGGTGAGGGAGTCTGGAGGACTCCGTTGTCATCAGCAGAGTAGAGGCGTGTTGTTGCTGTTAGTTTAGTTCAGCACCACTCATTGACGCTGACTACTGTCTCTGAATGTGTCTCAAATGGCACCCTATTCCCTATATAGTGCACTTATAGGGAGTAGGGTGATATTTGGGACACACTCTGACAGACAGATTCTCACTAATGCCAAATAACAGAATAACATCATGGTGGGTAGTGTTTGTGTGTTCATACAGGCTAGTGACTGTCCTTAGACCTTAGCACAGTAGAAGTACTAAATGTCCCCAGTCTACAACAGCAACACACAGTCCACAGCAAATGTCGTGTGAAACTTTGAGCAAAGCATGGTGGATAATTATAATGTTCTAGAGAATGTGGTTTCACTTCCCTTTCCACCGCCAACACATTATAACTCACTCAGATTACACATTTACTAATTCACTGGATCGTTACTGGGAAAATCGAACTAAAGCTAAAATAACAATGAATTGGGCCATTTCAGGGTAAAGCACAAGAACCATTGTCAATGGTTGTCCTTATGTCTGTGAGTTGTGATAAGCTTGACATGCAGTTTATAACCTATTTCTTTATGACCTTTATTTAATCTGTTTGGTTATATTGAATAGTTAGTTGAAAGCCTGAAGTGTGTTGTTGAAAAAAAAAATAAAGAAAATAAACCTATTGCCAGGTGGATCTGGATCCTGCAGGACCTCCTGGGTGTGGCCTTCTGTCTCAACTTCCTGAAGACCATCTCACTGTCTAACTTCAAGGTGAAATCATCACTCTGACCTCTCACCTTTTGATCTTCAGTCACAAAGAGGGCCACTCTCTGGCTGAGACAGTTGGACACGTCCATAGAGATTGATAGAGATCACTACTTCCCTGTTTTTGCATTGACATTGCCATTGAGGACGTCCAACGTATTAAAGTAGTCAACTGGGTGCAGGTGGCAGTAGATCGCCAACCTTGGCTTTATACCTGTTCAAACAACACACTCCAGGTGGCAGTATGCCCCCTTTCAGCTTGTTTACCAACTTATAGAAGTAGTAGAAGAAGAAAATTGACTACTTTAAAATGGAGATGGCCTCAATGGCGCAGCCCATGCCCTCACAGACGCCATAATGGGTCACATAAAAATATGTGTCGTCTAACTAAGTCTATGGACACATCTCTAAACATCTGTTCTGTCTTTCCCTCTCTCTCTTTCTTCTCTCTCCCCCCTCTCTCACTCTCTCTTCCCCCCCCCCCCCCCCCCTCTGATCTGTCAGATCTGTGTGATCCTGTTGGGTCTGCTGCTATTGTATGATGTGTTCTCCCTCCCTCCCTCCTCAGATCTGTGTGATCCTGCTGGGTCTGCTGCTGTTGTATGATGTGTTCTCCCTCCCTCCTCAGATCTGTGTGATCCTGTTGGGTCTGCTGCTGTTGTATGATGTGTTCTCCCTCCCTCCTCAGATCTGTGTGATCCTGCTGGGTCTGCTGCTGTTGTATGATGTGTTCTCCCTCCCTCCTCAGATCTGTGTGATCCTGCTGGGTCTGCTGCTGTTGTATGATGTGTTCTCCCTCCCTCCTCAGATCTGTGTGATCCTGCTGGGTCTGCTGCTGTTGTATGATGTGTTCTCCCTCCCTCCTCAGATCTGTGTGATCCTGCTGGGTCTGCTGCTGTTGTATGATGTGTTCTCCCTCCCTCCTCAGATCTGTGTGATCCTGCTGGGTCTGCTGCTGTTGTATGATGTGTTCTCCCTCCCTCCTCAGATCTGTGTGATCCTGTTGGGTCTGCTGCTGTTGTATGATGTGTTCTTTGTCTTCATCACTCCTCTGTTCATGCCGGTGAGTCAATTTCCCCTTTTAAATACAGTGCAATATTATTGTCCTATTTTTTTAATAGAAAGGTTAAATACATTGTCCCATGTTTGAAATGTTTTATATTTAAAGAATGGGGAGAGCATCATGGTCCAAGTGGCCCTGGGTCCAGACGCAGCAGGAGAGAAGGTAACCACTCGTCTGCCTGCCTGCCTGCCTGCCTGCCTGCCTGCCTGCCTGCCTGCCTGCCTGCCTGCCTGCCTGCCTGTCTTTCTCTCTCACTCTGTCTGTCTGTCAACTTGAATCTTCAGTCTCTGGATGTTAAAATAGCTTGATTAACAATCAGTAGGGTCAGGAGTCTTCCTTCACTGAGTGTTCCCCGACCCACTAAACATTCCTGGCCCTAACTAGAATCAGGCTTCATAGCTGTGATCTCATCTGATATGTACCGTTGCAGCATTGCGGTGTAGATTAGATTCCCCTCTGGGTCTGAATGGCTGAATGTCTAACTGAGGATGCGTTTCAAATGACACCCTATTCCCTACATAGTGCATTACTTTTGACCAGAGCCCTATGGGCCCTGATCAAAAGTAGTACTCTATGTAGGGAATAGGATGTCATTTGGGATGCTAACTGACTGCGTCTGGTTGGGGTGTTCTGTCTCGACTCAGGGTAACACAGTGGAGGTGAAAGCCGAACCCTCGACTCCATATGAGAAAGTAAGACCACTGCTTTACTACTCAGCTTCATATGTACTGTTTATCAAATAAATGCATGAATGTATTCACACCCTGCCTGCCCGCCTAGCCATTCATCTCTGCGCTTAGAGCTATACGTTGTTAGTTTTACAAAGACATTGTTTAAAACAATGAAGTAAAAAAAACATATATTTTATGCTGGGGTAGAATGGTTATACTAAGTTCATAAGGCATTTATAAGTCGTATTCTTCAAGAATAAATGGGCATTTATATAAATATCGCTGTAAATATTGTAGATTGTTCCTTTAAAAGCTGTAGTGAAAGGGCCCCATCTCCACTAGTCCCTTACATGACTATCAGCAGAGAGATAGAGAGGGAGAGAGAACATACAATACTTACCAACCAACTGTCACATGACTGGCTCTTATGTCATGTGACAACTGCGTCTGGTTCCTCATGTGTAGGGCCAAGAGTTTTTTTTTTCTTCCGTTTTTTTATCACGTGACCTGACCAGGGAAAAATCCTGTCTCTAACAAACTTTACAATACTATTATAAAATATTACACAATCTTGCGTTGTAGCCTAAGAGTTTAAATAATGAGAGGGCTTAATCTGCATTTAATTAAACATTGATATATTTGTTGTGTGATTTGGTGGTGAACTGATTGCTTTCCTGTGTGTCATGTTAATTTCATTAACAAACTCTATGGCTTGACAGTTGGCATATTGACATTACATGTATGTCTGTTTTATTTTTTATTTTTATGGAAGTACTTTAATTGGTTTTGATTCAGAATCGATCACAGTGAACACTTCTAATCCTGAGTATGTGTCTCTGTGATTGATATGAGTTAAAATGTGCTTTAGTTTTGTTGAGCTTTATTTAACTGTTAGTCAATTGTTATTTAACAGAGTGTTAGATGGTTTTTATTTAATCGTAAATTGACCGTTAGTTGACCGTTGCCTGTGTTCTCTCCCTGGTAGCTCCCGGTAGTGATGCGTGTTCCACAGTTCTCTGCGTGGGCACAGAACCTGTGTGCCATGCAGTTCTCCATCCTGGGCTATGGGGACATCATCGTACCAGGTGAGATAAACATGCCTGCATCCAAAATGGCACCCTATGCCCTATATAGTGCACTACTTTTGACCAGAGCTAGGGTTGCAAAAGGGAGGTATAATAGTGTAAAGTTTAAAGGTTTACCAGTAATCTACCAGAATTACGGAAACGTACATTTGTATTTTTTATTTTATCAGATGACATCTAGTGGCCTTTTTGGGTACGTCAGATGATCATATGTGTCTGTAATTATCTATATGAAATAAAATATATACAATAATCAAATAAGATGATTTTAAAATAAAATTACAAAACTGTAAACAATTATCCTAAATATAAACCATAAACTTAGTGAATCCATTAGTGTTTAACGTGAGGGTTTCAGCATGAAATATCCTTTTTATATTTGTTTTTTGTTTTACACATTTCTATTTACTTTACTATGTTAATATGTCTTTGTTGTAAATGTTTTGGTGCCAAACTGGTGTCAGTTGTAAAGAAAATCAATAGTTGCAGAGTTAATTTTAAAAAATGCCATTGTTGATTAAATGCTTTTTTCATTAGTTATTCAATTTTTTTATTGAACCAAATGGTCTATCCACTGGAAACTCATGGACAATGTGGACACTGATAAATTACCATAGATTACCTGTTAATTACCTTAGATTATCGAAGATTCTGGTAACTTTGGTAAATTACTGGTAGCTTTGCAACCCTAACCAGATCCCTATGGGTCTGTGTCTCTAGACAATGATCTAAGGTCAGTATTATACTTCCCTCTATAACGGTTATAATTAGGATGTGTGGAGTGTAAGCTGATCCTAGATCTGTTCATAAGGTCATTTTCTTCCTGGAGCAATCTAAAGCCTCAGTATCAGCTCCATCTTCACACCCTTCTATTCGACCTTCTCATTGGACGATAGCTTCAGACCTTCATATATTCTGTTTGCTGATTGGTCCAACAGGTCTTCTGGTGGCCTATTGCAGCAGGTTTGATGTGTGGGTCAACAGCCCCAAGAAGATCTACCTTGTCTTCTGCTGCATAGGTAACGACATGTACATTATCAATATATTACTGATCATTATCATTTTCATCATGTTGATAATCTCCTCTCCACCATCCCCCCCCCTCCCCCAGCCTACCTGTGTGGTATGGTTTTGACGTTTGCAGTGATGTTGGTGACTAAGATGGGGCAGCCAGCCCTGCTCTACTTGGTTCCATTCACCCTGCTGGTATCTGCTCTGCTGGCCTGGAGGAGAGGGGAGATGAGGCAGTTCTGGAACGGGACCACATACGAGGTGAGAGGATGACAAGACACTTTTCCTTAGGTTTAAATTTATTGAATTTAATTTATTGAATTTAATTAAATTTAATTTAATATTGGATCACTTCAGAGGGGTTAGTCCTAATCCATTTGAATTCAAACAACTCATTTAAATTTCATTATACATTTTTTTTGTTCTCATGATGTATTTCTAATATGGAGAGTTGTTATACAGTAGTGTGTGATGTAATGATGATTTTAATCTCCATCAGGTGTTGGACTCCACCAGGGAACCCTTACTGACAGGTGTGCTTTCACCCCCAGACCTCTAACCCCTGACACCAGCCAGCGCTATTCACGCTCCCTTCTGCATCCTCTCCGCCATCTACCTACCCTGTGTCTCTAGACTAGCATTATGTTTTCTTTTTTCACAGCCTTTCAGCCTTTACTTAAAATCTATAGCAAATCAAAAACATAACTCAATTTGACATTTCAGTGTTATGTGTAATATCATGTTACGTACTCAGAGCAGCAGAGCACCCAATATGACCACTAGATGTCGCTAGAGTCTTGAAAATGCCAGTGGTGCCACAGATTTCACTCTAGCTTGGACACACACACACATACACATTTTGGTTAGAAAGGTCTGTTTCTATTATTTTATTTCTTTAGTCTGTTTGTCACTGTCTGCATCCCTTATTTTTTTCCAACAGCCGTCCATCTCTCCTAAGCAGAATACAACCCTCTCATAACGTTTTCATGGGTTAGAATTTTCCTTGTGCAGCTGGGCTTAGAGGAGGAGTTGCCATGTGGGAGCTTTGTTAGTTGTTTATGTTTTGTCATGTGCGTGTCGTCATGTTTTCTGTAAACCTGTGGTTTGCTGTTGTTCAGAAGGGTGAACATTGGTGTTAGAAATGCAATGCATAGAACAGACACAATTTACTATTCTCTATGACAAAGAAGATGAATGTCTGTTCTACATGAACGTTCTGTACAGTTCCATCCTCCTGAACAAGCCTGTCCTGTGCACAACAGATTGTCTGTTGGCTACTGGCCTAAGCTTTATGTTGTATCACTGATGTCTGTCTTATACTGATAGACTCCGATCCTCCTCTCTGCTCCCTCTCCTAGATGGAACACCTGACAATGGCAGCAGAGGAGGAAAGTGCTGATCCAGGAGCCAACTAACAAACCAACCGCTGGGGCTTTTTTCTAGTTCATCATGCAGGGAAATACTATAGCTAGTCAATCAATTCAGATTTATACTGGGGAACTGTAGTGGGGAGAGGTTTAGGAGTTAGGGGTGGGTTAGGGGTATGGGTTGTACAGTGTGGGTCTCTGTTGATTGGACAGTGAGACAGTTACTTTGAGAGGCTTACTAGTGGCTGAGAATGCAGTGTGTTCATATTATGGGGTGTTTGAGGAACTAATTATGCCTAAACTGTGTTGCCTTGGTAACACATACAAGTGATTTATTGAGAAAGCACTTTAATACTCATGTTGGCAGGGTTGTGGGGATTTTAAATTGAAAGTTAAACTGTAGCTGAAGAGATTTTTTTTTTATAACTGCTGTTCTGGGGTTTTCTGTATAACTTGCTTGTATTATTGAGAAACACAATCTTTGATTGCTTTTGTTGCCTTAAATTAGTCCATTCAGATTTCAGCTTTGAGTGTGTTCTATGGCCTTTATCTCACTCTTCCTTGTGTCTATTTAAAGCTCACATTTAGAACTGTGAACATAACTGATTCAAATAATCATAGACTCCAACAAAGACTCACTGTATTTGTTGAGTCAGCTGTGTTACTGCTTGGCTGGAGCAAAAACCTACACCCACACGGCACTTTGCAGATATCTTTGTCCACCTGTGAGCTAGGTCACTGTGGGGATGGGACTGTACTTGTTACCACCGGTACTTTACAAAGAGCAAATATTGAGTTAGTGATCTGAGTTTGGAAAGGTACTGACTACTGAGGCCATGGTACCCATATTAATGAATTACTTTATAGATTTGTATTGTCTAACTACCATCCCCGTAAATGTACAGAGAGGGAGAGTGGGGGACGGAGGCCTAGGAGGAGGGAGGGTAGGGGTGAGAGAAGCAGGGAAAGAGAAAGGGACTGATGGAGGGAGAGAGATGTAGTGATCAAACTTGGACAGTAAGAGGGAGAATGAGAGGTGGCTTTTTGTACTGTTGAAAAATGTTATTTGTTTGGGTTCATCTGGAGTTGGTCATGTTTCAGTTCATTACTGGTGATTTGCCACCTCTTGCCTACATACCAGTCAGATTGAGAATGAGAAGTATGTAGATCTCTACCACATTGACCTAGAAAGCTTTCACAGTATGCACACAGCCTACTAGCCAGTTATATTTACATATTCCAAGCCAGAGGTCAGCAGGAAAATTACTTCAATAAGACGATGCGCACAGTTACTTTTGTTGCATAATACACTCATCCAAACACTCATCCTATGGCAATGAACGTTAATATCAATGCGGGTGTTAATCAATCTAATACATAAATATTCAGGTCTTTGAATCGCCTGTCACATTCAGGTGACGTGCTGCGGGCTCGGGGGCTGACTCAGCTGGCTTCGTCACGCAGCGGCGTCAGTTCGGAGTCGCACAATTATGAAAAAGCAACCTTCCGCTGGAGCTGCAACTAGGGCAGATCTCACCAGCGACTACTGGACTTTCCTTCCAAGGCAAACAGAAAAGAACGCCGCCGATAGATGGATAAAAGCATCGGAGAAGCTCTTCCTGCGTCTCAACGGTGAAGAGAATGGTACGATATCAAACCAAAGTGCTTTTCTGCGGGTTTTTTTGTCCAGGTAGACTGTTTCGAGGTAGAATGGGGGCTTCTTGAGTCGGAGGACTGAGCGAGCCGAGGAGGGAGATAAGTGGTTGGCAGTTCTTTGCATGCTGCTTGTTTGTCTGGCAAGAAGATCATGATCAGTTGGTATTGCGTGCTTGTGTTTAGCTATGTATCTAGAATAACGTTAGATATGGTTCAGTGACTAGCCAGTGGCACCGAGATCTGGGTAAAACATCTGGGCACCTTTACATTGGAAGTAAAAAGGCATCGGCCGAACGTTCATTGAAATGCAAACTGCCGCTGGCTGTGTTCCGCAGATCAGCGATGCCGTGGCTAGGTAGTTAGCTGTCTAACGTTAGCATTTCCATCCATCCACATTGGCGTTAGATGCTAACTAGCGAGCCAGCTCCAGCTAGCTCTGGTCGCCAAGAGACTTGAGTACAAAGCGATGTGACTGCAGAGCCATGCCAACTCGTGCGTGCACTCGTGCGATGACTTGACAAAGTTGGATTACAAGAAAATGGGTGGAGATGACATTGTCCCCGCGAGACAGTACTGGTACCCAAAATTCAAAGCTTGCCTTTATCACTGTCTTGACTAGCTAGCAAATTAGCCTGCTAGTTTTAATTTTGTGCGAGTTATCAGAGATTGTGTCGCTAACTCATGCTATTGTTGTCTTTGGTGATTCCCCTCGGGGGTTCCACAGTGTCTGGATTGTTCATCTAGCTAGCCACCACTGAGAAACGTAGTTAGGCTATATATATATATATGGTTAGAAGCTTCAGATCAGCTTGTCATAAGACCGCTATAAATTAGTTGAGAAAACACCAGACTTTTTGAAGGCATCTCTCTTGAAGAGTTTCAGGCTACATCGAACTATTGTCAAGTTGCCGCTGGCTCGAGGATTGGCAACACAGACAGGCACTGCATGTGGCGTCACTAATTGTGCGCGTTGGTCAGGTTGCCATGCTGCTGTGTGTGATGCTTTGTTGTAGTCCCCATGTGTTCACTGTCCAGCGGTTTACCAGGCCAGATGAATACATGCAGGCTACAGGATATAGAACGGACATCAGCTAAAGGTCCCCAGATTTAATAGTATATCAAAGAATAGAACAGAACATAATTTAATTAAACAATAGAACCACATATGTACTACTTCCATCTGTTTTAGACTACAGGGCATCATTAGACCACACCATGTTTTGCAAGTGTCAAAGGCCTTTATAAAGCTCTGTCCATTCTATACTGAACAAAAATATGAACGCAACATGTAAAGTATTGGTCCCATGTTTCATGAGTTGAAATAAAATATCCCAGAAATGTTCCATACACACAAAAACGTATTTCTCTAAAATGTTGTACACAAATGTGTTTTCATCCCTGTAAGTAAACATTTCTCCTTTGCCAAGATAACCCATCCACCTGACAGGTGTGGCATATCAAGATGCTGATTAAACAGCATTATAATTACAAAGGTGCACCTTGTGCTGGGGACAATAAAAAGCCACACTAAAATGTGAGGTTTAGCCGCACAACAAAATGCCACAGATGTCTAAAGGTTGAGGGAGCGTGCAATTGTCATGCTGACTGCATCAATGTCCACCAAAGCTGTTGCCCGAGAATTGAATGTGTCCTTGTCCCATCGCACTCTAGCGATGGGATATTGTATATCATGAAAAACGTTTCAGCATGTTCTGGAAGTTGAAAATGTCCCAGTTCTTCCATGGCCTGCATACTCACCAGACATGTCACCCATTGAGCATGTTTGGGATGCTCTGGATCGACGCGTACGACAGCGTGTTCCAGTTCCCGCCAATATTCGGCAATTTTGCACAGCCATTGAAGAGGAGTGGGACAACATTCCACAGGCCATAATCAACAGCCTGATCAACTCTATGTGAAGGAGATGTCACACTGCATGAGGCAAATGGTGGTCACACCAGATAAGGACTGGTTTTCTGATCCACGCCCCTACCTTTGTTTTTTTAAAGGTATCTGTTACCAACAGAAATCCATAGATTAGGGCTTAATTTATTTATTTCAATTGACTAATTTCCTTATGAACTGTAACTCATTAAAATATTTGACATTTTTGCGTTTATATTTTTGAGTAAGGAGAACTTGATGATGGTGGCTGTGGGTTGATTAATTACTGGGTGTAGGAAACTTTCCTTGATGGAGTGAGTGAATATTATCATCTGTGTTCTGTCAAAGTTCTTCCTCCCTCTGCATCAGATGCAGGTTGTTGTAAATGTACTCCTTGTTCGTGGAATGGTCACAGAAGGTTCATGAATAAGTCATTACAATTACCTATGATGCATTGACACGCATTGCTATCACTTTCTGCAAGACCTCTAGGTGCCTCTTAAAAAGCACTATTTTCCCTTCCCCCTATATAGGGAATAGGGTGCCATTGGGACACAGCTCTAGATTGTGGACATCAACCATGGGTTTTCTGTCAAACGTTCCCAGAAGAGCGTGGTTCTGCCAGCAGTTCTGGCCAGGCCAGGGCAGGTGTTGTGAAACTGCTCCTTGTTTCCCACAGTCCCAGTCCCCTTTTCAGCCTGTCACATGCTTCAGCTTACAGCCACTTAGCACGTTCTAGCAGTAGGGTGGCTTATCGTAGCCCTGCTGCAGCCAGGCCAGTGCTGCAGAGATAGTCACACTTACTCAGCATGTCTAGGAGATCGGCCAACCTGATTTCAAAACCATCACTGTTCTACAAATCACTTTGCATCCCAAATAAATACTTTAAAAATATATGGGATCTGGACTTGAGAATCTGCATAGTAACTTGTGTAGGGTGAGCCCCCTCGAATGCACCCCCTGACTGTCAGTTTGCTAGAGGGCTGATCATGGACCAAAGGAGACTCTTACTGTAAAGGAGTCTGGCCTGTTATATATACAGTAGGCTACAGACTGTTATCACACACACTGTTCCAGTGCATGCAGAGAGTGAGAGCAGTGACGCAGAATAGTAGTGAAAGCAGCAGTGTGCTTGTGAAGGAGCATCACTAGCTGTTCCTCTCCTCCTGTTCTACCATATTCACTCTGAGAGACGTCTCTTCTATTCCATTCACATACACTACTATGCCTTCAAGGGCGTCCTGGGAGTGTGAACTGAAGGCATGTCACACTGCTATCCCGTGACTTTTCACATGGCTCCACACTTGGCTTAGTGTCAAGTTCAAGTTTTATTTGTCACATGCACCGGTACAGTGAAATGCTTAACTTGCAAGCCGTAACCTACAGTATTCAATGTCAAAATAGTATAATTAATAAAAAATTAAAAGAATGTAAGTCATATACAGGGTCAGACCCAGTACCAAATTTACAATTAGTAGTAGTGGCAGCAGCAGCAGCAGCTGCAAACCATATGGCATAAGTGGTGTGTATGTGTGATAGGGCAATATACACGTAAACAAGAGTATTAGTGACCAGTAGCAGGATTAATACATAAATACTCACGGTAATAGCAACCAATAAACAGCAGCGTAGTGGTCGTAATAAATCTGATCAATATTAATTTTAGCAGCCGAGTAGATGTGAGTGGGGTGTGTGATGTGGTTCCAGACCTGTGGATGGGCATAGTCAGTGTAGATAGTCTGTGGGAGAGGGACAGCAGTAGTTGTTAGCCATTTAAGTCTTATGGCCAGGGGATAGAAGCTGTTTGGGGGTCTGTTGGTCTGAGCCTTGATGCACCGGTACTGCCTGCCGTAGGGGAGCATGAAGAACAGTCTATGTCTGGGGGGGACTGCAGTCATTGGCAATTTTTCGGGATGGCTGGGAGCTCACCCTCGGTAATGCGCTAGGCTGTCTGTAACACCCTCTGTAGGGCCTTCTGTCAGCAGTTGCCATACTAGACGGTAATACAACCAGTCAGGATGCTCTCCAAAGTGCAGCTGTGAAAGTTCCTAACGATCTGAGTGGCCATGCCAAATCATTTCAGCCTCCTGAGGGAGAAGAGGCGCTGCCGTGCATTCTTCACAACAGCCCTGGCGTTAGAGGACCATGTTAAGTCCTCAGTGGATGTGGACACAGAGATACTTGAAGCTCTTGACCCTCTCCACTGTGGCCCAATCGATGTGGATGAGGGGTGTCCACCCGCCCCTGTATCCTGTAGTCTACGATCAGCTTCTTGGTCTTGCTGACGTTTAGGGAGTTTAACCAGTGTGAGGCAGCCACCTACAGCCACCTATAGATACCTTTACAGCATCAATTCATGTTGTAGCTACAGTTAATATAAAGAACATTGTCATGTTGTGTAGAAGTAGGACTTGTAACAACATTATTATTATGCCATGTTGATTGACCTTCATTAATACTGCCAAATGCCACGCAATGTCTAGTAAGATGATTGGAGTTGTATTTCAACTCTGGGTCATTGAACGCAGTAGTTTATGGGGTTTTACGAAGAGCATCGCAGACATTTTATGGACACGTTTATGATGGTGCCTACAGTAAATGTTGATTTATTATGAAGGAAGGAGAGTGATGGTTCCCTTACAGTAGGCTACTGGTGTAGGGTGGAGTTGGACTGTACCAATACCTACTGGTTATAGGGTGGAGTTGGACTGTACCAATACCTACGGGTGTAGGGTGAAGTTGGACTGTACCACTACCAACATAGAGACCTGACGACATGGAACTCTATTCCACGTCCAAGTGACTCATGCAAGCAGTAAAATTAGATAAAAAACAGATAAAAAATACACCTTATGGAACAGCGGGGACTGTGAAGAGACACACACACACCGGCACAGACACATGCATACACACACATGTTAACATACGCACTACACACGTACACATGGATATGTGTTGTGGATATGTGGTAGTAGAATAGTGGCTTGATAGCACACACTCAATGTGTTGTGGAATGTATTTTTATAATGTATATTACTGCCTTAATTTTGCTGGACCCCAAGAAGGGTAGCTGCTGACTTGGCAGCAGCTAATGGAGATACTTAATAAATACGAATACTGGTGTATGGTGAAGTTGCCCCTAGATACTAGTCTGGAGTCAGTTTTGCATTTTTCTTTTCCCCACTCATGGTTAAGGTTGGGATTGCGTTGTTGGGAAGGACCCATAAGTAAGCATTAGTTAGTCTACACCTGTTGTTGTTTACGAAGCATTTGACAAATAATGTTATATTTTTATTTGATTGTGGGAGGGGAAGCTGATCCTAGATCTTCACCGAGGGGAAACGTCACCCCAGCGCGTACATACTCTCTAGTTATCCAATTGTCTCTTGTGACAGGCTAGTTACATGGGCCTAAATGTTAACATGTTTCATATCGTGTAGCTGGCCACTAAAGCACGTGAGATTCAGTTCTGGGTTCCAAGGACAGGAGTCTGCTGAGGGGAGGACGGCCCATAATAATGGCTGGAATGGAGCGAATGGCATCGAACTTGCAAACCATACCACGAGCCCGTCCTCCTAAATTAAGGTGCCACCAACCTCCTGTTGTTCCATGATGAGGTATTCTATCTACAGCATTCTAACTGCCTGTGGGAGACTTGGTGCTCTCTGACTCAAAGCTCTGAAACAGAATTGTTGATTATTAATATCTATAGTTGTCAGGCAAAAAGTTCACAACTGTCTGGTTCTTATAGGGCTTTTCTACTGGGGATGTCTGACTGATGCTGGGATCAGCACAACTATACTGAACAAAAGTATAAACTCAACATGCAACCATTTCAACGATTTTACTGAGTTGCAGTTCATATCAGGAAATCAGTCAATTGAAATAAAATAATTGGGTCCTAATCCGCTGGGGAGCCAAGCCCAGACAATCAGAATGAGTTTTTCCCCCACAAAAGGTCTTTATTACAGACAGAAATACTCCTCAGTTTCATCAGCTGTCCGGGTGGCTGGTCTCAGACGATCCCGCAGGTGAAGGAGCTGAACGTGGAGGTCCTGGGCTGGCGTGGTTACACTTGGTCTGCTGTTGTGAGGCCAGCTAGACGTACTGCCAAGTTCTCTAAAATAACGTTGGAGGAGGCTTATGGTAGAGAAATTAACATAAAGTTCTCTGGCAACAGTTCTGGTGGACGTTCCTGCAGTCAGCATGTCAATTGCAAATTGTGTGAGGAAACTGCACATTTTAGAGTGGCCTTTTATTGTCCCCAGCACAAGGTACACCTGTGTAATAATCATGCTGTTTAATCAGCTTCTTGATATGCCACACCTGACCGGTGGATGGATTATCTTGGCAAAGGATAAATGCTCACTAACAGGGATGTAAACAAATGCACAAAATTAGAGAGAAATAAGCTTTTTTTTTAATGTGCAAAACATTTCTGGTATCTTTTATTTCAGCTCATGAAACATGTTACATGTTTATATTTTTGTTTAGTATAGTTTCTCTTCCTCTCCTCTCTGTATCTCCTTATGGTGTGTCCACCTAATCTTTCTGTCTGTGTTTAGTAGTATTCTTATTAATAATTCCTATTTAGAGGTGAGAAAGAGAGTGGTCTGTCTGTCTGCTACAGAGGCAAGGCCAGCACACAAACCACTTTATGTGAGAGGTAGGCCTATTCACCCAACCCCTCTTAGAGGACAAATAAAGTTGATTGAAGCATTTTCAATTCTCTCAATTCAACACTGGCCTTCCAAAGATTACTCAACACCACCTCTTTTACACTTCATTTTTGTTGTTGTTGTCATATAGCAGTTGCTGTTATCCAGAGTGACTTACAGGAGCAATTTGAATCAGCGACCTTTCGGTTACTGGCCCAACACTCTGAACCGCTAGGCTACCTGCCTTTTACACATTATCCTGTTTGACCCTGAGCTTCTCAGCTGTGTCATACACCTTGCCTGGATCACTAGCCTGGCAGGTAACAACAGCATACTTTCTCTTGTTATTAACAACCCAGCACCACTACTTCATGCTCCCCCCCCCCCCCCAGTGTATAGACTCATTATGAGTGTGAGAACAGGCTGGCTGGCCAGATGTTATCTGGAATTCTGTGAGTCAGTCAGGCAGGTCAGGTGAGAGAGGTGAGGTTTTAGGCCAGGGCTGTGGCGAGCATTTAGACACATTTCTCTGTCACTGCCTCAGCCCACCTACCTGGGAAACGGGTTGGAGAGAGGGGGGGGGGGGGGGGGGCTTCATTAAACTGACTCATGTTGTCAGAAGGTAATGGGACAGCAGACTCCTGTCAACAGAGGTGTATGTGGTGTGTGTTTGTGTGCACGCGCGCGCATGTGGTTTATGATGGAAATGTGGGCTGGTTAATTTCCTACAGGAAGACTAAGTGGCCAAAAAGAGCACTTCCCCTGTTTTGGAGGGAGGGAGGGAGGGAAGGAAGGAAGGAAGGAAGGAAGGGAGAGAGGGAGGGAGGGAGGGAGAGAGAGCGAGGGGGGGAGGGGGAGGGAGACCTGCCTGTGTAATTGGCAGAGAATGAAAGCTGGAGAGGGAAATGGAGACACCTGTAGTTTGTAGAGAATGAAAGCGAGGGAGGGAGAATGAGAACGAGAGGGGGAGAGAGATGTGTCTGTGTTCCTGGCTGGGGCTTTAAAGTGCATCTTAAGTCTTTTGTTGCCTGACATTCTCAGGTGCCATGGTTACAAGTCAGCGGAGACCAAAGCCTCGAACAACCCTCTGTTAAGACTATCAGACCACCTAAATGAATGAGATGTCCTGTGTTCATTATCTGAAGCATTCAACTCTTCTCCTGTTACCATAATATCACCATCCTATTGAAGATAGTTTTACCGTAATGAATAGGGCTGGGAATTGCCAGGTACTCACAATACAATATTTCACGATACTGCCGATACGATATGTAATGCGATTCGATACTGCGATTTTATTGTGATTTGATGTTACAAACATATCGTTCACGATATGTATGCTGCAGAGAGACGAGTGAGAGAAAATGAGTTTTGATCAGTAAGGGAAATAAAAGTGCTGAAAACATGTTGGCTAAAGGATGAAAAATAACGGAATTCTGGCGCAGGTACGGCCGACTAGCGCTAGCTAACACTACAGGCAAAAAACAATAGGCCTATATATACACTTAGGCCTATACATATATATTTTTTTACAAATCGATAATTTGAGTCAAAGAGCTATATAATATCATCCAAAAATAATATTACAATATGTAACTGTATAGATTTTTTCCCCCATCAATAATAATGAACAGAGATAGCCTTGTGAAACCAGCCTGATCTCGCGATAGCTCACATACTGTTTCACGTCCTAGCGTGACTGCAGCAGACAGTCTGCTTGACCAGGCTAGAACAGATTTGTAATGCCAATGACCAGAGAGTTGGGCCTAGTTTCAGTGGGAAGTGAGTCGTTCCCAGTTACTATTAGTTTTCAAGTAATGGTAAGCTTGCCATTATAGATGGTCTTACCAAGTCGTCCTGAAGGTACCTACCCTATGGTCCCTGTGTATATAGCGGTGGTGGTTGGTTGAGTGAATCATGGTCACGTGACGAGTGAGGCTTTGTGTCTCAGCAGGTGGTCTGAAGAAGATATCAATTACTGAGGCCTCTACCATCCTGCCTCTCTCTCTCTCTCTCCTCTATCTCTCTCTCTCGTAATAACCTGTGTGTGTGTGTGTGTGTGTGTGTGTGTGTGTGTGTGTGTGTGTGTGTGTGTGTCAGACACATTCATCAGCCCTGAGTGTCTGTCTTACAGATGAACTCCTATTCACAGAGTAACACAGGAGGTTTCTCTCTGCCGCTCACTGAATGCTCAGCTTTTAACAGAATCGCAATATTCGATCACCTTTTAGACTTTGAAACCTGAGCTATTATGTGGTGAGGGATCAAGCGAGATGGAGAGGAAGATCTAGAGTTAGAGATCTGTGTAGATGTGTTGAGTCTGTGGTGCTGGTCTGCGGTGCTGGTGTGGTCTGGTGTAGTTGTTTGGTTAGGAGATGCCTGAAGGTTCTTTGGTATGTTCCTGTACTCAGCCCTTAAACACTACCGCGATGAAGAAGACGAAGACTTCCAGGTAGACAACCTGTTATCATTGTTTTAGAACTTCTACCTGTGTTACCTGTGTTTTACAATTTCTGGTCTTCTATCTCCTGTTTTAAAATTGTGTTGTTCTTGCACTTTTGTGCCACTGCTGTGTTAGAACTTCCATTTGACCTTTGTTCTAGAACTTAAGTTCTTCTACCTCTGTTTCTAAAATCTCTGTTGTCCTAACACTGTTTTTAGCTGGTATGTTCTTTCACTGTGGGACAACAGGACTACTAGGCCACTTCAAACCTTGTCCTTCCCAGTGTTGCATAATCTCAGCTCTCTGCCAGTAAACCACTGTACCCAGTACCTCTGGGTTAGGAGGTGAAGAATTTCAGCCTGCTTCTTTGTGAAGGGAAGGATTATGGGTGCTAATCATCTGGGAGGCCCTGCGAGGTTTAGAACCAGGAACAAAAAGGTATCGGAACGATGGAACCCTGGAAATTAATGGAAAATTATTCTGACATAAAGCTCTCACTGGATGCTTGGACGCCTGTCCCAGGAGGGAGAGAGTCAGGAGGGAGAGAGTTTGTGGTTGTGAACGGACCACTGCTGTTCTCACACACTGCTGTCCCCTTGGCAGCACTAGCAGCTCTGGTCTAACACAGCAGGATTTAGTCTGATTACATTTATTAGTTTACCAATCAGAACACTGAGCCTCCTGGATTAGGTGGTCGCTAGGAGCTCCTTGCTGGCCATTGTAGTTTGGGGTGCCCCTGGAGGGAGCTCGGCTCTGTGGTTACTTCTTGCTTACCACAGCAGACATTGATTGGACTGCCTTTCAAATTGTAACATTGATTGGACTGCCTGTCAAATTGTAAATATGTTTGTTGAATGTTCAGGGTAAGTCAATTAAGCAATCAAGTAGACCAGCTACTGCCCCGTTTGAACTGTACATTGGCCAATAGTTTCCCTACTATAGTGATCTCAGATACAGGGATCCAATTCGTAACGTTGTGATTCATTATATTTCTGTCTCCTTCTCTCTCCACAGTCCCAGAAATCCTGGATAGAAAGCACTTTCACCAAGAGGGAATGTGTCCACATACTTCCAGTGTCGAAAGACCCCCACAGGTATGTACTGTGTGTGTGTCTGTTTCACACGTATCTCCCTCCCTCTATCCTTGAGTGTTTATTACATGCATGGTGTGGTTAGTACACTGTAATTACAGTGAGTGTGTCAGTAAAGGCCAGAAGGTGAAATTTAACCACTACTGTAGTAAGAAAGATTTGGTGTTAGGCCAGGGTGTAGCCCAACTACTAGGTTGCCCTCCAACAGGGAGTGAGTCAGTCAGTCAGCCAGCCAAGGGCTGACTTGGTAGAGCATGGCGCTTGCAACGCCAGGGTTGCGGGTTCGATTCCCACGAGGGACTAGTATGAAAAAAGTATGAAAATATATGTAAGTCGCTCTGGATAAGAGCGTCTGCTAAATTATGTAAATGTAAGGGCGTAATTTTGTGTTGGATATTGGAGGGGGCAGGGTCAATGGGTTCCGGTGTCAACACCCCTCTACTGGAGTCCGGGGCTTGGCTCCCCGGGATATTTATTTTTAATATTTATTGCTGTGAAATGGTTCTTTCTGGTGAATTTCTAAGGGAAAATGCATCTAAAAATAATTTGGTCAATATACCCCAATCACAACTGAAAAAAACAATATATTTTTATATTAGTTTAAACTGTGTTCCTACTCTTTAACAGTTCAGAATGCGACCACCACACCCAATCTTTAACTACATTTAAATGTCAAAACCCTTCATTCTATTTGTGTACCCTTCATCACGCTTGGCTAGACATGATCTGAAATAACTAATTTCTTATACCCAATTAACTTGAGTCTCAAGGCTAGTCCAGAAACTTCTTACACAATTTAATTGCGGTATTAATTCAGAAAATAATTCAGTGACAGTGGATAAAGCAATAGACTTAAAATACATAACATTGTTGTTCACCATCAAGTAAAAAACATACTCATTGAATAACCGGTTGCAACCTTATATACAATGGTGGGCATATAGTGGTACAGAGAGGGGTCAGATCTTCAGTCTCAATTCACTTAAATGCACCTAATACATGTTCATGCCCGTCACTGACAGAAATAAAATGTGGGCATATTGTTTTCCTATCTATGGTATCCAGCTTCTCCTGGTGGATATGACAGACGGCAACATGGTTCAATCTGCTTTGTGTCATTGTTGAGTACAACCATGTCTTCAACCTCCATGACAACCAAATGAAATCAGAATGCTGGAAACATTTGTTATAGCACTTGGGCTACAGTCAGCAAAGATGAGGAGTTGAACCGATAGTTCCAATCTGTGTGCGATGTAAATAGCTGTACAACGTGTTTTACCAGACTGCCTTATAACTCAAATTCAAAATGTTTACCTGATGACCTGCTCATCCTCACCATGTGCCTCAACATGGGTGGTGGTGCTCTCTCTCTCTCTACTGACTGTCTCTGACCCCTGCCATGACAACCAAATGAAATCAGAGTGCACGCAGCAGTCGTTTTGTTAAAGCACTTGGGCTATAGTCAGCAAAGATGAGCAGTTGAACTGATAGTGCCTTATAACTCAAATTCTCACCTGATGACCTGCTTGTCCTCTCCCTGCGTCAACATGGGTGGTGCTCACTCTCTATTGCCTTATCTTTGAACCATGTCATAATCATATGACCAAATACCATTATCATATGACAAAATTGGCTGGCCTTAACAATGATGGGGTTACCCTAGATTCTGCTTTTATTAGCTAAATGATTGATTTACTTTCTGGCAATAAGTATAGCTAGCTAGCTGACTACACAGTACCAGTCTATAATGAATTGTACAGTGTAGCTAGCTATCTATATAGCCAATACTTTACTTAGTCTTCTACACTCCCCCCAAAAATCTTTGGCATAGGCACCTCCATTAAGGGCACTAGCTTATTTTTCACAAGGGTGACCTCTGACTCACTGAGTGCTGCTCATCTGAAATTGCAGTTGGAAAGGAAAAGATACTGTGCTAGCTAGCTAGCAAATGTTAGCCTAGCTAAAATAGCCAACCTAGCATTGCATCACCAATAGTTCACTAGTTACACAACATAAGACTACATTTAAGAAATGTTCATGAACTTTTATTCGTGTTAAAGTTTAAAAACATGTCTATATCGGAGCGCTAGTGAATATAGCTTCCCAGGGCTCAAGACTAACTTTTTTCAAAACCAACATGTGTCTACCCTAGGACCTAGGTCATTCACAGTCATTTAAAATGCTAATAAGAGTAAGCTTACAACTGAATTTGATAAATGGGTCTGTCAACTGAGACATACATTTTTACATAAATCAATGTGCCTCTAAAAAGACCAACATTGGAATAATATAAAATTGACAGGTAACTGACAAAATAATAAAAACACTTAAAGTAAATGAGGGATACAAAGTATATTGAAAACAGGTGCTTCCACACAGTTTCATGCAATTAACATCCCATCATGCTTAGTGTCATGTATACAAATGCCCAGTTGCCCATTTTATCTGTGACTAGGGGGTTAAAGGGTGTGTGTGTCTCTCTCTGTCACCAGATCTGAACCCAATTTAACAATTATGGGAGATTCTGGAGCGGCACCGGAGGCAGCGTTTTCCACCACCATCAACAAATTATGGAATTTGTCTTGGAAGAATGGTGTCGCATGCCTCCAATAGAGTTCCAGACACTTGTAGGATCTATGCCAATGCGCATTGAAGCTGTCTTGGCAACTCGTGGTGGCCCAGTGGTCTATTATGCCGCTTTATGTTGATGTTTCCTTTTATTTTGGCAGTTACCTGTACATAAGTAATTATCCTACATCTCAAAGTGTAGCTTAGGTGATATGGCCACACCGATGTTGACATGAGGGAGACGTCAGAAAATGTAGCCAAACTTTAATTAGACTTTTAATTACATAAATATAGGACAAACTCCGGTCATGTTTGACAAATATAATGTAGGATCATTGATGTCTAAATCCCTCTTTCCCCCTCTATTCATTCCTTTTTCTACTGGAGACACGGTTCGTTCAGATCAAGGACAAGAGCGGAGAGAAAGGCCAGTGCCTGTTGTGAACCGTGTATCAGCCACCTTGCACCTCTGAGCGGAGGCAGTCAGCATTCTTTTACTATTTAACCATAAACGTCATTATTTAAACCCTGGAGGTTTCATGCCATTTTATGAAGCATGTCTTACCTTGTTTCAATGTAGCCTAGCCAAAATCAGAACAATCCTAGTCATATTAGCAACTCATGCTAGTTGTTGCGTCTTTAGATCTCCCCTCTTTCTAAATATGTGGTGTGCTTTTTAGTGTGTTTCCGCTACTTGCATTCTGGAACATTTGTGCAGAACCTACTGCCGTGTGCGCATTGCTGCTCTTATTATGTGAAGAAATAATAGTTTATCAGCATTTTAAGCTAAACATTCTGATCTGTTGCATCAGCCTAATTGCATTTTTTATGTACAGTGGTTGTATGACGAGACACCCCTTAATTTTGAGCCCTGTAGGTGTGTGTGTCTGTGTGTCTGTGGTATGAAGTTTAGGGCTCGTATGAACTTGAAGGTCTTGTGCAGCTTAGTAGTATTTCCAACTTGAACTTGTTGGAATGTGACATTGCAGTGCTGGAATTCTACAGAGGTCCCGTTTGTACACTTTTCAGACTACTGAACCGTGCTGGCCTGGTTACAATGCTGCAACTGTGTTAGGAAAGACAATATCCAACCTAGCACAGTACGGTTTGGGTTTGAGACCGTGTGAAAAGGGTGTGTGGTGTAAGTGTGTGGTAGGCTACAGTCATTCAGTTCACCACATCTACTGGACAGCTAGACACTCAAACAAGTCAGCTCTCTTCAAAACATGTATTTTACTAACAAAGGATTTTGCGCTGGCTATTTTTCCCAATATGACATCAATCGTTGCCAGTTGGCACAGATTCCATCCCCACACTCTAAAAGTAGTTGTTCCCTTGAGGAACTCTCAGGTGTGCCGCAAACTTTTCCTATTCTTGATTAAAACATTTTTGAACACTTAGTTAAACGTGACCAGTGGAATGCACATGGGAGCACTAGTGCCAGTCAGATACACTAAATGGCACATGGTTACATCTGTTACGTTTGTATAATTTGAGGGCCGTGTATCACGAGCAAAGTCATTTGTGTCATTTTACTTTGTCTGTGAAAACCATTCTCAATTTCTCCCCTAACTATGGACAGACCAGGCCCTGTATTCATAAAGCATCTCAGAAGATAGTGTGGAGGGGGATTTTCACAATGCACAACTAGTCAGTTAACCCCTAAATTTAGCAAGCAGTTCTCTAAACTACTCAATTTTTCCGAAGCATAGAAAGGTCAACTTGAAATGGTGGAATAGTCTTGAGTGATGGTGGATGTATTTTATTTATTCATTTAAACTTTTTATTTATACACGTTAGTCAATTTAAGAACACATTTTTATTTACAATGACTGCTAGTACAAACCTCAATAAACAATACATCTATAAACAATTACACTATACAAATCTGCAGTTGAAGTCTGAAGTTTACTTACACCTTAGCCAAATACATTTAAACACAGTTTTTCACAATTCCTGACATTTAATCC